>VKOC01017449.1:0-37912 GCA_009364415.1 Spea multiplicata | reverse complement strand
ACTTTTAAAAAATGTATGATTTGATGGGGTAAATTGAATTGGCCAGGTTCAACAACGTCCCAATTAACACGGGGGGAAGGATGGCCACACATCTAATTTCCAATTATAAAAATGCACACGTACCAAATGTGGCCTTTTAGTTCCCCCAAAAAATGACACACCCATGCATGTGGGGTATCACTGCACTCAGGAGATGTTGCTGAACACATTATGGGGGGTCGTGTGACAGCGGCATATACCAGGAGCTGTAAATTCATACATAAAGTAGGTGTGTGTGGGAAAAATACACACACAAAAATACTACTGCAAACTTTGAAAAAATGCTGGTGGTAAAATGTGTGCATGCAAAGAGTTAAAATACCCTGTGGTGTCTAGTTTTGAAAAACATATGGTTTTATAGGGCACACTGAAATGGCCCGGCTCAAAGATGTACCAAATAGGGCATGGGCAGTGGATCCCCAAATGCCAAAGTTCAACATTGAAAAATGCGCATGCCCCAAATGTGGCCCTTTTGCCCCCCAACAGCCAGGCAAAATCATTCATGTGAGGTATCGCTGTACTCAGGAGATGTTGCTGAACACATATTGGGGTGTTTTATGATAGTGACATATACGAGAACTTTTTAATTCATACCTGAAGTAAAATGTGTGTGGAAAACCAAATGCAAAAAAATGACTACCACAAAGTTTGACAAAGACTGGTGGTACATATGGTGCATGGAAAGAGTTAAAATACTAGCATTTGAAATACCCTGGGGTGTCTAGTTTTCAAAAATATATGGGTTTATTGGGCACACTGAAATGGCCCGGCTCAAAGATGTACCAAATAGGGCATGGGCAGTGGATCCCAAATGCCAAAGTTCAACATTGAAAAATGCGCATGCCCCAAATGTGGCCCTTTTGCCCCCAAACAGCCAGGCAAAATCATTCATGTGGGGTATCGCTGCGCTCAGGAGATGTTGCTGAAAACATATTGGGGTGTTTTGTGATAGTGATATATACGAGAACTTTTTAATTCAAACCTGAAGTAAAATGTGTGTGACAAAACAAATGCAAAAAAATGACTACCACAAAGTTTGACAAAGACTGGTGGTAGATATGGTGCATGGAAAGAGTTAAAATACTAGCATTTGGAATACCCTGGGCTGTCTAGTTTTCAAAAATATATGACTTGATGGGGTAAATTGCATTGGCCGGGTTCAAAGATACCCGAAATGGCACATGGGGGGAAGAATTACCAGATTTGGAAAAAATGGCTTTGAAATAGCAAAACGCTACCTGTACTTATTGCCCCATAATGTGTAGAAAAAAGCAAAAAAACATAAAAACATTGGGTATTTCTAAACTCAGGACAAATAGTAGAATCTATTTAGCAGGTTTTTTCATTACCTTTTATAGATGAGTAAAAGATTTTTCAACTAAAAGTTAGAAACAGTCATTTTTTTCTAAATTTTTCACCATATTTTATAATTTTTTTAATAGTAAATAATATGATACAATCAAAACAATGTCATCTAAAGAAAGCCCTTCTTGTCCTGAAAAAAACAATATCTAATGTGTGTGGGTTCAGTAAACGGGAAAGAAGAAAATTACAGCTAAACGCGAGCAGCGCAGAAATGTTAAAAAGGCCATTGTCACCAGGGGAACAAACAGTAAAATCAGCCTTTGTCGCGAAGGGGTTAAATGCTGTGATTGGCCTCAGCGTCGTATTTACCTTTTATGTTAGTGCCCCCAGCCAACCTCTCCTTGTCGATGGCTGCACCCAACTAAAAGGTGCACTGTGCCTTTAAAAAGAACACCAGGATCTGACGTCATATCTCTGTGTCTTAAGGCGTGTAGCGCCTTCTAATGCCAACTATTGCGTCTGTACAGCCTCAATAGTGTAAATGGGCTGGTTGGATAGATCAGAGATATAACCTGTAAACCGGCCCATTGAGTAGCGAGGTACTAGGAGCCTAATTACTGCTGACCAGTTGGCACCTAAGGCACTGCCGTCTCCTGGACCTTCCGCCCTATGCCAAGGTCTACTAAGATACGTCGCTGATTGGTGGCAGGAATGCTGCTGAACAGCAACATTAATTTAGAGTGATTTATGTGCAAATGATTCCCTCAAGAAGTCATCCACATGAATGTTGCCAAGGGTGATATTAGTAAACACTGCCATTGTCAATCTGTTGGAGCTTTTCTCTTCTTCGTGAGGCAGAGAAGCCTGAGCAAAGTTCATAGTTGCTTGAAATAAATATTTTTCTTCTATCACTGTTCTACAGTGATTATTAGACTTCAGATGTAGGGGTCCCTACAAAACAAACAAAAAAAAGGAGAATGTTCAGAATTTTCATTTAAATTTGTTTTTTTTTTTCTTTTGCTCCGGGCTCCCTCCTGCATTGCCCTATGTACTTTCCCAACAGGGAGGAACCTTGGTTGTCCCCATGGTGTCTGTGGACGCTCTGTCCTATTGTGGAAGTACTTTGTGAGGCCAGGAAAATGCAGGGGGGAGCCAGGAGTAGCGGAAAACTGGGAGAAGGTTATCAGATAAGGTATGAAGACACAGAGAGAGATCTTGTAAGCAAGAGTGGGAGAGGTGGAGAGAAAGTGTGAGAGAGTGTGAATGAGAATCAAAACAAATTGTGTTTACAAATCAAAAAGAACAAAAAGCACTGGAAATGAAATTGATTTTGCCAAAATGAATGGACCAAAGATGAAAAGAAAAATATGTCTGGATCGTCTGATCATATGCAGCTGCACTTTTGCTTTTAACATTAGCTTGGTTGCTAGTAATTTGGCTGGGAAGGTAAGTAGTGGGAAATAAGTTGAAGTGTATGTTTGGGGTTAAAATATGTATATTTTTAATTATCAAATATAATCTTGCACATTAGGTTACATAGTAAATCTCGACATTTTCCTCCCAACTCGGGGACCAAAGTGTCACATTTCATTATCTAATCTAATAAGCACCTAGGTAATTACTTTTGGTAGTTTCTAGTGATGCGTGGGTACCTTCTTGTGAAATTCTCCCCTTCACCACCAACCCTGGGATCAGGGTTAGTGTGTCAGGATGGATACTGCTCCAGGTTATGGAGCTGTTTATGGGGTTGACCTACCTGGGGACTTTCTAATTGCGCTTGCCCATAGACGTTTTAAATATTAACCCTTTAATCACCCATGCATATATTTTATGTACAGACTCATCAAATGGCTTAGCCAAATACTGTTATTCTTCATGGAAGTCTTGACATACTTAATTACCGTATTTATCGGCACATACCACGCACCGGCGTATAACACGCACCCCTGTCCGGACCGGAAGTGAGGGAGACGCGGCTGCAAATCATGCAGCTGTAGGATTTATCGGCGTATAACACGCAGGTAGGGTTTCCTCTTTTTATTTTAGTTATAAAAGTGCGTGTTATACGCCGATAAATACGGTAACATGCACTCAAATAAAGATATTTAGGGATATTTATAATCATTACAGTATTAAAAGCACCAATTAGTCTTAGATATCATTGGATTAACGTAGAGCACAAATGGGTCAGCTCCCGACTCTGTTACCCTGAGATTTTGCCTCAAAACCCTGAGAGCTTGGAATTGGAGCAAATACCTTGACACTTTGGGTCAGACCCTGAGAGTTCCCATGTATGCAAGTTTCTCGGCACTTATACATACCCAATTTTAAAGTGTATGTTGGAAAAAAAAAGTTTAAAAGATGGAAGCAGTGGCATGAAACATACCATTAAATCCACAAAATAAGCTTCCCATTTTGGGAAAAATGAATAAAGAATTTTGCACCATTGTACGCTAAATGGTCAACTCTGCCTTACAAGAATAAGCTATACAGCACATTTTGCGAGAATAGATGTTACTGGATAACCGATCCAGGTAGTTAATAGTATGTTTTAAAAACAAATATGCATACCTCTGGGTTTGACCTATAATCCCTGAGTGAAGTCCTGCTTCCCTGGGTCTCTGGCTTACTTTCTTTTTTTTCTTAGAAGAGGAGGAGCATCATTTGGCCAAATCCACTTCCCCTCATACTTCCAAACTAAACAGAATTACTGACAATACTAGGATTATTATTAAATATGTCCCAGAGTGTTATACATATAAACAATATTCAGCATACATTTTATATAAGTAAGCATGACATAATAAGATGAGACACAGATAAGACACAAAGCCATTATTCTATATTATACACATTTATTTTTAATTATTCTATAACAAAAAGAGCACAAAATCAAATATTGCTTAAGAGCTGCATTGACTCTTTTTATTCAGAAGATAAGATATCACCATAAAAATCACAACCTGACTTTTAATTTAGAAAAAATACATAAATTAGTGTGGAATGAGAATGTAAGGATGCAAGAAGCTTGTTCCACTTAAAATGCTGGGTTGATTATATGGGCTTTTATATATAATTATTTTGGGATTAAGGCTCTATCCTTCTATCACCGCCACCACAGATTGATTATATAAAAGTATGCATAATGCATCTTATCCAATCACACATTTTGTCTTTTAGCAAAAACGTCATCAGTCTGATGTGCGTGCACAGTGCCCTAAGACAAGATATGTAATTTATTTTAAAGCTTGGCATATTCTTTTGCAATAATTGGGGTACGGGAATACTCCCGTATTCAGGATTACATCCGTGTCGCACCCCTCCTGTGGAAGTTCCACATGAAATTCCCTTCGCCGTTCCATCAGACTTTCTGCTTCATACGCAACTTTCAAAACCTCTCTGAAAACCCTCCTGTTCAGGGAAGTGTACAGTATTCCTTCCCATTCCTCCCAACCGTCATCATAATCAAGCCATCTGAACAATCAACAGCTTCAACACATCATCGTAACCAGATCAATCCATGCCCATCCAAGCAGTCCTCTCCTATTGTCTCACTTCCCCCTCAACCACCGACTAGATTATAAACTCGCAAGAGCAGGGCCCTCTTCTCCTTTACACCAGTTTGTTATTATATGTCAGGGGTGTCCAAGTTTTTTCTGCAATGGGCCACTTAATCAGAATTGTTTACGTGCGCAGGCCGCACTCATTTTTCACTGTGAGAAAATATGGCCTTTAATAAGATATGCAGATTAAAATAAAGTAAATGACACAAAACCTTTCCTTTTCCTCTCACTGATTTCTGGACCTAGAAAGTTTTGTGACTACAGATTCAGGATTCAGGATAGTTAAAAATGAAATAGTTCTATGAAATTATTCTAGGGATGCACCAAAATGAAAATTCTGGACCAAAACGGAAAATTCAGGGTTCACTTTGCCGAAAAGGGAAAATGACCCTCCACTTTTATTAAAAGTAAGTAACACACCACTATTGGACAAACAAATTCAACAGTATGACTTGGCATTATAGGAGTGTGAATGCTAACAGCAATCACACTCCTATCATACCCAGGCAACCAGTAAATGCTGGAACCTAGGCATGATGGGACTGTGATTGCTGTAAGCAATCACACTCCTATCATGCCAAGTCAGCCATCACATGCTGGTACAGGGTGGCTGTAAGTGATGTGTAGACTCCATACTGCTGGCAGCATCAATACACAAGGGGGCAGCTAGCCAGGTTTCAGCATGTACTGGCTGACTTGGCATGATAGGAGTGTGATTGCTATCACTCAGGAGATGTTGCTGAACGCATATTAGATGTTGTTTGGAAGTGACATATACTGTACCAATGCACATAAACACAAAAGATTATTACCATTAGCTTTGACAAAGGCAAATAGTGGAATTAGTGCATGTAAAGATTTAACAAAGTACAGGAGGGAATTTTTTTAACCCCTTAACGTCATTAAACAAGCTTAGAAAGTGATCTACGATCTTCTTTATTTCGCTTAAACAGTGTTGCTGTAATGCCTCGATGTCAAGGCATTCAGTAACACTGACATTGGCATCAGGGGCCATATCTGGCCCATTCCTGGGACGTCAATGTCTGTCAAACACTGTATGGCGGAGGACGGCCGTTTTAAAAGAGTTTAGGAGGCAATCACTGATACCCGAAATAGCACATGGGGCAGAATGACTATATTTGGAATAAACGCTATTTTTTGCCCAATAACTTGCAGAAAAAAGGAAAGAAACATAAAAACATTGAGTATTTCTAAACTCAGGACAAATAGTAGAATCTATTTAGCAGGTTTTTTCATTAGCTTTTTTTGGATGAGTAAAAGGTTTTTCAAATTAAAGTAAGTAAAATAATCATATTTTATTATTTTTTTTTATAGGAAATTAGATTATAGGAACAAAATAAATGGTATCTGAAAAAAGCCCTTCCTGTCCTGAAAAAACAATATGTAACTTGTATGAGTACACTAAATGGATGAGGAGAAAATTACAGCGAAATACGAGCACCGCAAAAGTGTTAAAACAGCCTTGGTCCTAAAGGGTACAAAAACTAAAAAAACAGCCTGGCCCTTAAGGGGTTAAAGAAGGAAGAATGTAAAAACAAGTGGTCATAATCTAAAACTAGAGGATCAAACACTTAGATATAACATTCTACTTAATTTAGCGTGTAGGAGGTAAGTAGAACACCCCTCCCCCCCAGTGGAAGTGATAGAGGCTAAAGCAGTGAGGGAATTTAAACATGAATAGAATAGACATAAAGCTATTTTCAATTTAAGATAAGACCAGCGACTAATTAAGGTCTCAGTCTTTACATCAGAGAAAATGGACAGACTAGATGGGCCAAATTGTTCTTATCTGCTGTCAAATTATATGTTTCTGTCTTAAGTGAAATTACAAAGGCCACCAGGCAAAAGTCTACTGAAGAATATAACAGGTTGTGAAGTGGTTTTTCTACTTCGAAGAACAATTCACTTAGATCTTAAGTCTTTCTAGAACAGTGATTGGGGTTTTACACCTTCCAGTGCCCATCTAGTGTATGAGTCTTTATTTTTAGTGGAAGAATACTGTGTGCATCCCGATTTTTCTATGTCTAGAGGAAAAAACATTGTATTTCACTTTATGAGTCAAACCCATTTCAAAATTTTCTTAAATGCTTAGAAAATGAAAAAGGAAATACAAAAAAGCATAGCCTTTTCACATTTCATTTTACCTGTAGAGCAGAATAAAATGGATCTTTTACATAGCTTCTATGTAGGACTTGCTCCACTGTAGCTTAACTTAATTCAGTCTAGAAGAAAATGACTGCCATAGAGAGTAAGCATTGTTGAGCATGGGAAGTAAGCTCAACTTTTCGAGTATCGACACTGGAATATTTGTTGTGGGTATAGGCACCAAATATATTACCTACTCCTATAATAAAGTTTTCTTGTGAAAATTCCCGTACTATAGAGAATGATTAAAAATGGGCCAATCATGTTTGTTTTCCAAGCCATTAGGATTTTCTTATGTGATGAAAATCATACCAAGGTTCCTGCACTTATTTAAGCTTTTTTTCAAGACACCAACACAAAAGACATCATGTAATTCTGTCACAAAGCTTTTAATTTTAGGTTGAGCTTCTATTTAGTATTAGGTATTCATGGTGCAGACCCATACACATGTCAACCATTCACAATAGTGTTACAAACAAACTTTCTAAGACAGCATCAGATATGGTTCTTACATTAAAACCCTGAAATTAAGTAACCCAAACAATCCTTCCAGGTAGAAACCTGTCTATTTATTTCCAATGTTTCAGCATTTTCCTAATTGTACTACACATACATAGCAATTTAGGTAACATGGATATTGAGACTCTGCTGTTTTCTTTAATCTTACAGTTGAAAGGAAAATTCATTGTAAGGGTGGATCAGAGGACATAAACAGTTTTGTCTATTAAGATCCACTAGCCTAGATGTAATACTATAGTAAACAGACATAATACAGCAGAAGACAGCACAATTGAATTATGCCCTCCAAGATGTACTTCATCACAAGTAGAAATACTGTAAGAAATACAGTTTTCTCTTTTTTCGTTAGTGTTTTTTTTTTGAACTTCACTCCTGCATCTACTAGCTCAGTGCCCTAGACATGACCTTCATTTGCCTCTATGGTCCATCCCTGTGTCAAAAAAACAATGCATTACTAATCCACCTGACTTAAAAAGTGTTAGTTTATAATTACAGAATTATAGTATAAATGTATCATCCATTGTTACTTTAACAGAAATATATTAGTTATTGCCTATACAGATCTCAGATGACAGAATGTTTCATTTTCCTACAATCACATTTGACAAGACACATTAGCAATGAGTTATATGTCTTGTTTTGCAACTCTCTTGGGTGCCATCTAGAAAATTAGTTTAGTTAAGTGAACCTTTATAGTCAATTAAAAAAATCTTAAGAGATTAAGATATCTAGGCCGTGTAATTTTCTAAAAAAGGGAGACAAAGAAAAATACTTAGATCCCATCTTTGATAATGTCTATGATATTTTATAATATATGGCACCGAATTAAAAATTAATTGCATTAATAAGCTAAATATTAATGCCATAACATTAATGTCATAAAAGCAAACAATTTGCTGCTTCTGCCTAATAGATTTTTTTTATTATAGGTATCAACTCCGCACTTTATCAATACTGATGGTCAAAGAGACAATACATTTTGTAATCTAACTTCTACAGTATCTTTATTATGTATTCATTGTTCTTTATTGCCAAAAAACAATTACACTGATTCCTTAGTGCCTTTTTGATATAGAGTAGCCATCCAATCTCATGAGGTACAACCCAATCAAGTGAAACATAACGAAATAAAACCTCCTGAAGTCTAAGATCAACAAATATGAAACCTCTTGATACAATCTAGTACAAAATTTAGGGAAATATACCTAATAGTATCTAGCACATATCATATGAAACTTATAAAATATGTCAAACGTATAAAACAAATGTGGACAGATTAACACCCTTGCATTCCTGATCAATATTTAAGTAATTAAAGATGGGGCATCTCAAAATAAATGAGCCCTTAAACAAGAAGACATTTTCATGTGCATGAATTGTATTTGTCACCATATGAGAATATATTCCATGTCATGGATACATTTTAGCATATATCTTAATTACCCCCTGATGGAAGGTTTGCACATTTTCAGAATCTAGCTACCAACACTCAAATTACAGGGTTGTTTTAATTTTAATGGGGCCCTGGGCAAACCTTGTTTGTTGGGCTGCATACAAAATTGCCCAATGCATTTAGACATGCCCCAAATTACCTCTCACCTTTCTCTGTTCCTTATGTTTGCCACCCCATTCCCTCAAGATTGTAAGCTTGCGATCAGGGCTCTCTCCAGCTAATGTATCGATCTGTCTAAGAAGTGCTGCATACATTTTTGACACTATATAAATAAAACTAAAAAATAAAACTGTATAATATAACAATAATAATAAGGCAACACATGCCCATGGGATCAGAAACTTCATTTGATTTGGGCAGATCACTGTTTTACTGTAATTTTTTTTATTATTCATACACTTCGAAAATATAAGAATGTGGATTAACACAAAAACAATACACACTTTACTGATTGATCTGGGTTTTCTGGTTTGTGGATTTCTGGAAGCACATCAAAGGTCCCCACAATAGGGCAAGTTGGTATTAGCTGTTCCAGTTCTTGTGTGTTTTAGTAACAATTATCATCAGATTATGAAGTTGTGTAGTGTATTCTTGGGGGGGTCATTTTTTTTTGTAGTGGATATTGTCTGACAGTTGCTTCTTATTTTCCCCTTATTGTTTTTTTTTAATCTTATCCACTGTAATTACAAGGGACGATGAGCTTTATTTTTTGTTTATTGTCTAAAAGGCTTTGCTTTTAATTCTAATTATTTTATTTATTTTAAAGGGCCTAAAGCCAATGGACCACAATGGACTTGCTGATCCTTATGTTAAATTACACTTACTTCCTGGTGCTAGTAAGGTAAGAGTCATCCTCTTAACAACCTAATAACTACAAAAATCATTGAATATGAAATAGGTCAGATTGGGGACATTAGTTGGACAGACAAAAAAACCCCCATATTTTTATTCATGAATGTGATAGATAAAACAGATTTGGATTGCGATCAAACAAATCCTATGTGTATGGATATGTAACTTAATATTTACAATATATGCAAGGGATTTCCAGTGATTTTAACAAGAAGTATATGCAGGTTGTCATTGTTTCCTTTTTGCATTTTTGTGAGTGCAAATTGGCGTTAGTAAATTTGAGAATTGGATATTTGTGCAACTCATAGCCACATAGGAGTTTATTAGTCATAACAAAACAGGTTCTTTATACTGGCTGATAATTATACTTGTTATACTGCAAACCAAGACCTGCCATGTGTGTCTATTCACTAAAGGGAGCATTGACAGGACGGTTTGCAGGAGAGTTCCCCCAGGGAGATTCACTAGAAGAAACAGCTTTGCTGGCCCTGTACAATGTATAGTTTAACCAGTTATTATGTGAGATAAGCTCAGCCAGTCTTACTTGAGAAACTTGCCAGTGTTGGTCCTTTATAATGAATAGTGAAAGGAGGAAGTTGAAACCACAGCACTCCTGAGGCATAAACTCCAAAGAGGCTTGTGATGGTTAATAGTGCTACTAACTGAATATCGAGCAATTGTAACTTATACACACACTATATGGACAAAAGTATTGGATCACCTGACCACACCAAAGCAGGGACTTTTATGACATCCAATTCCAAATGCATAGACAGTAAAACGTAGTTGGTCCCCCTTTTTGCAGCACTAACAAGTTCCACTCTTCTGGGAAGGCTTTCCACACAAGTTTTTGTCCATTCATATCCAGTAGAGCATTTGTAAGGTCAGGCACTAATGTTGGACGAGAAAGCCTGGTTCACAATATCCGTTCCAGTTCATCCCAAAAGTGCTCGATGGGGTTAAGGTCAGGGCTGTGTGCGGGCCAGTCAAGTTCTTCCACACCAACTCAGCCAGCCATGTCTTTATGGACCTTGCTTTGTGTACTGGGGCACAGTCATGCTGGAATAGAAAAGGGCCTTCCCCAAATTGTTCCCTCAAAGATGGAAGCATAGCATTGTCCAAAATGCTTTGGTATGCTGAAGGGGGCAAAAACTGTGAAATTAGGTTGATTTTCAATTCACCTATTTTCTAAAGGATAGCATTTGTGTGATATAGCTATAAGAACGGTTTTAATAAAAAGCACTACTTTTTCTAAAACTACTTGGAGTGGATATTCATAGTGAAGAAATGGAAAAGTACTGTTGAGGTTGGGTTCTAATAATGCTGAAAACCCCCTTTTTCTGAAAAAGCCTTTGTCCATAAGGGGTTGAATATTTCAGAATGACAACGGCTGCCTCAATACAGGGAATAAAAATTGGTTTCCTCATTGTTGTAGCCAAGAAAACATATAGAATTAAGAATTCTGCCTTGTTCAAGCAAATGGAACGTGTACACGCTGTATATATAATATATATATATATATACACAAATCAAACCTTTTTAGCCGTAAATTTACTATTATTAAGATTGATATTAATTAGAAAAATAGGTATACCGAGCAGGAAATTCAAGATGATTTGGGACTAAGATCTCTATGTCCGCTTGCTCAACCATGCAATGTCATGTATTGTTTAAAGAAGCCGTTGCAGTGCCATCTACTGCACGTGCACTGTGTTTCTCAATAGCATTTAACATACAAGTAATCTGCTTGATCCAGGAGTCATATTACTTTATAGATTTCTATAAAACATCAGCCAAGGATGTTGTATTAAAACTGTTGCTCTTATAGTTTATTTATATAATCATTCTCCCTTATACACATGTATGCACATCTAGCTACCTACATAATTCTTACATTTACATTTCCAACATCAATGAATAAAAAAGCTTAAAAAAACATTATGTATATACTAATGTTTTACATATAATAATCCATAAAAATGGATTCCATATAAAAATCAAACCACTGTATGTACAAAGTGTTCATAAAAGTGAATAAAAAAGTAAAGAACTTTAACCCCTTAAGGACAGAGCTGTTTTTTTTTTTTTTATTTTGCCCATTGTGACAATAGCTGTTTTAACATTTCTGCAGTGCTCGTGTTTAGCTGTTGAACATTTGGTCATCCTGTGCCCATGCCTTATTTGGGATATCTTTGAAACTAGCCAATTTAATTTGCCCCCATATATTTTAATATATTTTTTATTTTGTTTTACTGATTACATAGTAATTAGCAAGCTGTGCTCTACTGGCCTGGGCACAGGATGACCAAATGACAAAGTTCAAAATTAAAAAATGCACACTTCCCAAATTTGGCATTTTAGCCCCTAAACAACTAGGCAATCCTATGCATGCATGGTATCACTGTACTCATGAGATGTTGCTTAATACATATTGGGTTGTTGTTTGATAGTGACATGTAGTCAACCTGCAGGGAGAGCTCAGAGTTATCAGAAGGGTCTGGGAACTCTTTTATTTTGAGTGGGCACCATCACCTTGTTGGAGGCTGCATGTCTCTAACAGGTGGCATTTTGAAACACTCCTAGGAGTGATCAAACAAGGCCCTGACTTTTTGTGTTGCTGAAGTGCCTCAATATAGAGGCATTAAGCAACACTGGCTGGGCTTATAGCCTTTCATTACGATGAATACAATCATTCCTAGGAGTGGTTGTACGCTACCCCTACATTTTTTGTTGTGTTGCTGAATGCCTCAATGTCGAGGTATTGCAGCAACACCAGCTGAGAGACTAAAGCAATTGTTTATTGTTTTTTTACGCTTGTTTAACCCCATGATGTGCCAGGCACACCAGTTGTTGCTAAGAGGATGTATATCCTGGTCGTGCCAGGCAGATTAATTGTCGTCAGGGTAAATATGTTGTGTATTATTTGATCCTTCAGTAAAAGTTATTTCAATATATACCATGTGTTTCTTCAGTTTAAATGAAAAGGAAAGAAAACTGTTGGTGCTGAATGGACAGCTCCCTTTTTATTTTCATGTTACAATCAGAATAGTATTCAAATGAGGAATGGGCATGGTTATATTTTGCCATATCTTACAATACATCCTCTAATCACTTATTGATTATACACTTCTCCCTCTACATGTCATTCATCGCATGTCCAAACGTGATCCAAACTTGGCCTTAAAGTTAAGATTGTCCTTATTAAAAGTTACGTTTTAAAATAAGCTCAGTTTACATTCCTAAAATCCTACTTATTGAAATAAAATATCACATAGTGTAACTTTCAATGTCAATTTTCAAAGCCATTGATGATGCCATTTGTGATGCTATATATATATATATATATACACACGCAGACACTGTCACTAAATGTAAACTATAAAGCTTGCACTGGACGTCTTCTGTGCCATATTGTACCCTCTACCGATTTATTTGGAGTGGACTTTATTTGTAGTATATGCAGGTAGTACCTCATATTTTTAGAACTGGGTTCTTGTCTCATCAACTTTTTGTGCAACATTGGTGCTTTTTCCTCTTTGCTGAGTTTTTGTTGATATTTAAAAGTTGCTTAATTTTAACTGACCTCAAATTAATTAATAGCAATGACATATAAATCAATATCCACGCAACATAGTTTTGCTAAACAATGCAGGTACAGTGTTACGTTCACTAGTGACTTAGACGTTAGCAGTGACAAATAATACATTTTTGAGCAGTTACACATTGACCCCTTAAGCCTTCGATATTTGTTAGAAAAAGTTAATTATACACACATTTTATAATTCTTTAATCAGTAAACAAAATGTGATAAAGACAGGGTGCAGATAGGAAAACTATGACAGAGGAATTTGGAACAACGGTGATAAGGGTGATAAGATAGAAGAAAGAAGAATGTACACTGTGATACTGTGTAATTCATATGCAAATTGAGAGTGCACTGCACCTTCTAATGCAGTCTGTAGAGACTGTGGTGAGGTGGTACAGCCGCCATAGTGTAAATGGGCCAGTTGGCAGCAGAAGACTAAGAGCCCTGATCTACTCCCAGATTGGCACCAGGGCCTAGGCCAGGATATATCACTTATATCAATCAAGTATTGGTTGTTTTAAACAGTTGCATTTTGTAGAAGTGTGCATTTAATTTCCATATTTCCCATGAATCCGTAATGAAAATTGTACTGCACAGGATATTGTAGCATACTCTTTTGATTCTACTTGCTTTCTATTCACATTCTACTCACATTGTTGAAGCAAACTAAAACATTTAGCAGACTTTAACATCTGTAGTTGTCCGCATAAATAAAATGTAGCAATACCAAATACCATGTGGGAAAAAGAAGACAGACCTGGCAGTATGGCAGAAAATAACAGAGGTAATTTTAACATTAATTCTTGTGAGAAAAGAATGAACTGTACTTCCCAGAGTGTGCTTGGCCAAACCCCTACCAGGAGAAAGAAAAATATGATCGTGGGAACCAGAGCTTCATCTGGAGACTTAGTCATACCCATCCGGTTTTAATAATACATACTCTATCAATAAATAAAAACCCTCCTGTTATGCTCTCAATGCACATTTGTTCAATGCTGTCAATGCCAGGGTTAGGGGTAGCCATATTGGTCTGAAGGTAGAGTCCACTTATTAGAGTTATGAAAACATTAATTAAAGTGAGTGAACGCTTTCATCTGCCATTTCATTTGTAAAGAACAGCAAACAGCAGCAGCTTGCTGCATTTTTTCATTTTTTAATTTATCAGAATATTTAGAGGACATGAAAGAAATGTCTGGAAATAAAATATATTCAAATAGACTACAGCAGCTTGAATATTTTTATTTACATTCAAAAACATTTAGGTATTTCTGTTTTCCAAATATGTTTCCTCTACAACTGCTTTGATAATACCCTCTACAACTTGTAAAAGTGGTTTGATAATACACAGTGCAACAAATATGTTTCATCAACAACTGCTTTGCTAATAAATATAATTCATATGTAGCATGAGAGTTTAATTTGGAGCTCTTTGTGCAGTGATGTATATGTGGGTCACTGCCCCAGACTTTGGCCAGGGTGCCCTGATGAAACCTGTGATTTATTACGGTGACCACTTTCATCTGCCCTTTCATTAAAAAAAATTAACATTTTTTTTCTTCGTGTAAAGAACTGCAAATGGCAGTAGTTTGCTGCTGATTTTAATTTTTTTTTAGTTTGTTAGACTGTCTTTAGTCGTATATACTAGCGTAACAATATCTGAAAGATTAGGTTTACGGTTAAATTCAAAGTGTTAAACCAATGCAAAGTGTGGGAATTCAAATCAGTGGGTAGTTTTCCAGTTAAGACATTTACAGTTTATAATTCACTGTAGCCTCATTAATAAATTAAGCCTTCTCTTTTCACTAAATTGTAAGTAAGACTGTCATGACCTTAATGGGGCTATACAATTTTACATTGGAAATCTGGTCCTTTTTAGGATATCAGTTTAAACTACACCAAAATGTTGCTAACTTTAGAAACTGGTGTCTTTAGTTGAAACCTTTTTTTGGCCACCATAGAAAAAGATGCTAAATAGCTATATAGCTAAATCCATTTCTCTTATTAAATGGTAGAGCATATACATGGCTCAATGAACAATGCCATCTAAATAGTGTGCTTGTACAACTGGCTGGTAATGAACATAGTATCACAGTTTATCTGCAGGTGCCGAGCCAGAGAGGATCATATACATGGCTTAAACAATACATCTTTGAGTTTAGTCAAGTCCCTAATGACTGCTAATTCAATTTATTTCAAGTTCACTTGCACCTGCAGCTCCCCATTGCTTAAGCATCGATCCCAACAAAGTGAGATGTGCCAAGAATCGTAATGATCTTAGCTATGGTGTCCATTGGAGCTGGTTACAATTTGACTTAAAATAATATAAGGTTTGATTTAAAAGCCCTTCAATGGAAGTTTGTGATTGAGCATTGCACACCAAAGATTATATTATTAAATCATGAGTTGCACTTTAATCACCTCTTCCCATTTCTTTTAAGTAAAACCTTGCTTTCATATAAGTGCTAGAAGGATTTCAGTTGAAATTCAGTTGTTGTTCTATGTGTTCTGCTATGATACATTAATTCAATTTTGACTTTAAGTAAACAGGCTCAACGTCGGAAGTACAGTGGGAACACTCATGTAATAATGTATTCCACATATTAATAAAAGCCATGTATTGGGATTGATATATATATATATATATATCATGCCCCCCAACTGTCCCACTTTGCAGGGGCAGAGGAAGGGTGAGACTAGATCTGTACTCGCTTCAGGTGTAGCTGCGGGGGGCACACAGCCGCCCGATCAGCAGCTGCAGGTCTGTCACTTCAGACCTCGCTGTACTGCTCCCTAATCACTTCCCGCAGGCAAATAATGCCGAGCACGGTGATATGACATCATCACTGCGCTCTACAGCAATAGCCAGCGCGTAGTGATGAGGGAGTAGTAAAGCGTGCGACAGATCTCGCGCTCCCACCACAGGATGCAGGATGCAGGATGGAGGCAGAAGGATGAAGGATGGTGGAAGAGGTAAGAGATGGGGAGAAAGGGGTGTAAGGGTTTGTGTTTGTAAGCTTGTGTGTGTATGGGCCGGTGTGTAAGAGCAGTATAGGTATTTGTTAGCTGTGTGTAAGGGCAGTGTATATGTGTGTGTTTAAGGCAGTGTACATGTATATGTATATGTGTGTGTGTAAGGGAGGTGTACATGTATATGTGTGTGTAAGGGCAGTGTATATGGTGTGTGTGTTAAAGGGCAGTGTACATGTATATGTATATGTGTGTGTAAGGGAGGTCGTACAGTATATGTGTGTGTAAGGGCAGTGTATATATGTGTGTGTTTTGTAAGGCAGTGTACATGGTATATGTGGGTGTGTAAAGGCAGTGTATGTGTATATATGTGTTTATGGGCAGGTGTGTGTAAAGGCAGCGTGTTAGGGTCCTCGGAGGGAGGCTAACATTAGCCTTTTTTAATTAAAAAAAATCTCTGCTGCTGTGGAATACTCTTCCAGTGATGCTCAGCTAGCATTATGGTGGACACCTGGCTGGCTGAGAATCATGGGAATTTTAGTTCACAGCCAGCATCATGAAAGTCGTATGTCTGGCTGAGCCTCATGGGAATTAAATTCAATGTGTTGGTTATTTTTAATATGCATGACTGTGCTGGCAAAAATGAAGCGTGTTTTAAGTGGCGATGCAAGCGCGACATTGTAAAGTGCAATTGCTTGTATCGAGTTCCGCAAGATTAGAAAGAAAAAAAAACTTCCCTCTTTCACATTTTAAAATGTTGGGAGGTATGATATATATATATATATATATATATATATATATATATATATGACTCTTGATGGTTTAATTTGTATTCCTTGTAGTACACAGCATAAAACTTTTACCTATCGATCTAATCAGAACTCATTAAAGTGAGAAGTGCCTAAGCTGGTAGATATTGCATCCTTCAATCTGTTGCAGTACAAATTGCCCAACGGTTGGACTATTCCTGCAGCTCTGATTTAATTAAAGTTAAAGTCATCTGGCTGCTTCTTCTATCCCTGTTCTTGTATGTGAAAATAATTGGTCAATTTTCTTCAGGGTTAACAAATTAACTGGTGTGAGCAGGGATTGTCTGTCCTTATATCAAAGAAAAATAAAATCCAATATTGACTAGAGAATTTATTTAGCTTCCTCAGAAATCAATCATATTTTAAGCTAAGGATGTGTCGCCTTCAACAATATTATTGGCCAAATAATATATTTCTGTATGCAGTCATATTTTTACACTCTTAGAACGTGTTACTCAATTTTAATTAACATTTCTTTTGTAGACTGCATGCATGGGAAGCATTATATAAAAAGTCAGCATGTCTCAGCAATATCATATTGAAGTGCATTACATTTCAAGCATTAATCCAGAAAAATGCTTGTAAAATGTTCCAGTTATTGTTTAATAAATCCATGAATGTCTAATTGATAGGTTTAAATGTTTAGGTATGAGCTGCTATAAAGCATTTTTACAGCTTTTCTTTAACACTGAAACCATTTTAAGAAAATAATGTTCCAAACAGTCTAGATCTATATTATATGTCCTTTTACTTGTGGAACAAAAAAGAAAAAGAAGCTTGATGGGAAAAGCTGATAATCATACCTGGGAACTTCTCGGCACCGGCTACCTGGAGCCTTCCCTTGCGGGACACGGCCAGGACTGCACACTCTGCTGACGTCAGAGGAGTTCCCGCTGGCGGGAGCGGGAAACACCCTCATTGAGCCGGAGGAGCAGCGCTCACCCGGCAGTCTCTGGGTCAAACCTGGAGAGTTCCCAGGTATGCTGATAATACATAACTAAATGACTCATATAGTCATCCATTGCTAAGGACTGGTAATACAGGTTGAGTATCCCTTAAAAAATTTCTTATCCGAAATTATCCAAATTCTTTTCAGATAAAGGGAATTCAGATAAGATATACTGATGAGCAAGGAGGGGGAGAGGTGTTTGACCACTCCTGTAGTCAGTAGATCCTTTCCCCGCCTCTTTTTGGCTTTTCCCTGTTGTCTACTCCGTTTTTCAGGCTTCCTCTCAGCCCCAGAGCGCTTCCGCTCCTTTTTCTAGACTGGGAGTGATCTGTGGAACCCGGAACAATGGACAGGAAGTTCTCTGGGTCCACAGGAGAAGCCTGAATAATGGTGCAGGCACAGGTGAGACGACAGATCCGTTATATAAAATGATCCCTTATCCAAAGTACTTCTGGTTCGAAGCATTTCGGATAAAATAAACTCAACCTGTATAACCAAATTAAGTTATACAGTAGGAATTTGCAGGACACCTGTTTCAACTCACATAATATACATTACAAAGAGCAAAACCCACCAAACTACTCCAGAAGAAGAGGTGAGCTAGTCTTGCATAATGCATCGTGTTTGAGAATTCTTGGACATGAGCTCACATGTTGAACCCTGGATAGGGACCCACATGGTTTATGCCGGACATTTTTAATATTACTGGGCTCAGAAAAGGACACTATTTTTTTAAGTTACATAGTCCATCAAGTTCAACCCTTCTACCTAACCTTCCTATTCTTGATCCAAAATAAGGCAAAAAAACCCTAATTAAGCTACTTCGAATTCTGCCATCAGGAGAAAAAAATTCCTTCTTGACTCCAAGGGGCAATCGGATTTCTCCTTGGATCAAGAAGCTCTAAAATATTAATGTTATTCTATTTATATCCCTGTATGTCATGCCTTTCTGAGAAAATATTGAGACCACCTCCCTTGAAAGTGAATTCCATACCTTTATTGTCCTCACTGTAAAGAATCCCTTCTTTTGTCGTCTATGTACCTGCGCTCTTCCAGTCTCAGAGGGTGACCTCTTGTTCTTTCTGTTAATGAACAGGTCACTGAAGAGCTCTTTATATTGGCCCTGCATATATTTATATGATGTTATCATATCCCCTCTGAGATGCTGTTTTTCTAGCGTATATAATTTTAACTTTTTTAGTCTCTCTTCATAACTAGTATCTCCCAATCCCCTTATTAATTTCGTAGCCCTCCTTTGCACTTTTTCTAATTCCATAGTAGTAATGAGTATAATCCATCACTAGTTTACATTTTGAAATATCAGCCACAATGTTCAACAAATATCACTGAAACTTTAAATTAAAAAAGTAAACTTTATTCAGAGGGTACTCTGTTAATAGTACAATCGTAATTTTTTCTACCTGTCAAATAGCTAGTCAGTACGTAGCTATGTGTCTCAAATATAAACATTAACACCTACACACAGACCTTGCTAGTAAAGGAAGAACATCTGCAATTAACATTGACGTGATTTCAAAAAAGTACTTTTAGCTTAAGAGTAACTTAAGCTGTTTAATTGAATTTTCAAAGTTGTATGTGTCATTGCTTTATATAACAGAACATTATTTGTTCTTTTGGCCAGGCAAATAAGTTAAGGACAAAAACTTTACGGAATACACTGAATCCTACATGGAATGAAACTTTAACTTACTATGGAATCACAGATGAAGATATGATTCGTAAGACTCTGAGGTGAGTTACATTGTATATTCTGATTGTTTGCATGGCAACTGAGTCTGCATAGAAGACTATTTTGTTGAGCTGATGCTTAGCTTACTTTCTTGCATTAGAAACTAAGGTTGTTCCTCGTTATGCAGTAAAATGGAATTATGTAGTTTAGCAGCTCTCATACAACATTACATTTACTGTAATGCTTTTTAAATTGTTGTTTAGTGTTGTTCATCAAGATCTAGTAAGGTGGCCTTCAAGATAATACCAGAAGCTCTAAAGGGTTGCACAAAATTTGAGGTTTTCCAAAAATTGTATATTGTTATGAGACTGATAGTGGGATCACATGGGGCTTTTTAATGTTTTTGTTCAAATATCATTTGTATCCAGTCTATTTTATTATGACTCATAACTAGTCAAACATATAAATAAATCCAGATTGTGTGTGATAATTATAATTGTGATTTTATATATATATATATATATATATATATATATATATCAATGTTTATGCTTTGTTGAACTATGGTGTTATAGGTTGATACCTGTCTTTGAATGTTGCATGGATAATCTACCTAAAAGAAGTTTTTTTAGTTTGTTCTATATTTCTAACCTGTATTATTCCTTTAACCCTGAGATTTAAAGCGTAATCTGACTGCATGTTTAAAAAAAATGTATTTCCCATTGCATAGGGGATAAGAGAAATGGGGCAGAGAGCTCATACATGAACCCAAATATCACTGTACACAACATGAAGAAGTTGGGTAGGGATGTGAGCAAACATTGTTATGGTTAATAGAATTAATATCAGTTTAATTGCAAGAAGGACAAGGAGAGAGGACAGAAGGCAGTGCTGAAGGAGAGAGGGCAGAAGGCAGTGCTGCTCTTTCTAGTTCAATGCAGTGATCGGGGAAGGAGGGAAGCCTAGGGATTGTTTTTCTTTTTTTAACTGGTGGGAATTCTTATGTGCTATTCTAAGCAATGAAGCAGAGGAAAAATAGGAAAAAAGGAATGTCAACGGATGTGCATGATTAAGAGGACTATGAGGTGAGGTTACACTCAATACAGAAAGGAGTAGATGGGTCTAAGTGAATTTTAATTTTTCATTTTAATGACAGCCAGATACACTAATTATTATAACAACACATTAATGATACAACAAAATACATTTTGCTCCAAGCTAAAACACAATACAGTACTTGGTCTCTCACTACTTTCATAAGATTTATAAGTGAGTCTTCAGTATGCAAGCATTTTCTGTCTTTGTCAGTGATGAATCCCGCCTAGGCTGGCATGTACAAAAACAGGGAAAGATCTCTCTCTTGGACGATGGTATTGCATGGTGGATAAGTATCAGTACTTCTTAGCAATGAGGAGACCATTACTTCAGACCAAATACCCAACTCCATTTACAGAAATGTTCCCCATACTTGCAAGGTTTTCCACGTCGGAGGTATGGCTTTTTTTGAATGCATGTCTTCCATGGAGACCACTTCTGACCAGACTTCTTCAGACAGTAGATGGATGTACTGGGGCCTCACTGAGCTGATGGCACAGCTGTACATGTTCTGATTGTAAAGGGAAGTAAGCATGATGTGTCTTTCATCTGCTGCACTAATTTTCTTGACGAACCACTGTCTATGGTCCAAGATATACCATTTTTCAAGGTACAGGGCATTTTACTAAGTAATATTTTCTATAGTCCTCATTCCTAAGGCCTTTTAAACCAAGCTTCAAATGGATCCTAGTGCCATTAAATCTTGGAACACAATAACCTCAGTAAAATAATATCAGTCTAAATTTGGTGTCTGTCCTTGAACCCTATGAATTAACCTTGAAGATCAGGATACCCGGTTGAAGTAATTTCTATCTGCAATAACAAAAACACTTAACTACAAAACATACCACATTCATCCACATTAGTAAATTCTTTTTTTGCCTGCTTGCTATTCAAGTTGGGATACCTTAGCTGGAGCGCAGGGAGAATGAATGAATTTCAAAATGTCACTGTTGCTAATAAAGCAGTTTAACAGGCTATTGCTGCTTTAAGTGACATTAAACAGTATCTGGATCTGAATTTTGCCTTAGCGTGGGAGGTTGTTTCTGTAGAGATGCATTTTAGCTGACACTGCTGGTGAGAAGCTCTGGCAAGCTCATGCCAGAAGTCCCTGTCAGAAGCACCCTGGGAATCCTCTTTGTTTGTGATTGTCAAATTCACCTCTTATCTCTTGGCATATAGAAAACACCCAATCACCTTTTGCACATTGCAGGTGTGATGAATATTTTCTACTTTTATTTATGTCTTTTTCTTCTAAAAATATCTAGTTACCTTCTGTCCCAGTTTTTTTTACCAGCCGGTGAGCATAAAGCACATTAGATCATATTTTATTGAGGAGATTAGGTAATATTACTTACATATCAAGTAGGACCTTAATCATATAAAAAGAGTAATTTAACATATAAATATAGCCAATAACTGACAATGTTTTCTTTTTCAATTAGAAATCTGACTGCCATTTTGGGGTCAAGAAGGAATTTTTTTTCCCTGGTTAGTGCAAAATTGGAAAGAGCGAAGCCGGGGTTTTTTGCCTTATTTTGGATCAACAGCAACAAATTATCAGATATAGGAAAGGCTGAACTTGATGGACGCATGTCTTTTTTCAGCCTATGTAACTATGTAACTATGTAACTATGTAATTACAATTACCATGTAATATCTTCAATATCCCCTCACAAATGACTGAATTATTTTCTTTCTTGGACTGTTGTATGCATGGCAATGATTTACAGTACAGAATAAGTACACAGTGAAATAGAAGTTAGAGATATAAAAAAAATATAATTACAGTTGCAGATTTAAAATTTGTATTAAAGCATAGTTAGTATGTTAGTTCGGTGATTAGTATGTTAGTATGTTGGATTTGTCCCTAATTGTAATGTGTACAGTGTCAACTAAATATATTTGTTGTATATGTTTAACGCAGTATACATGTTTAGGACGTTACTGAAGTGACCAGTGAACAAAAGAACAAGAAATCAGACATTAAACGGATTCTGCAAATGTTATAAATGCTATCTTAAAGCTCCAATCTAAAATGACCCAATTTAGCATATTTACATAGGTATAGATGGTATTCGAGCTGAGGTAATTGGTCTCTTTTAAGCAGATATTCTTACAATATATCTCTTTAGATATAATTATCGAAGCACCTATGTAGTCAGTCGACCTGCATCTGCTGATCTCTTGGTCAGTTTCTTCTTTCTGTATGCGGGAGTGGTGGGTTTGTCCATGCCCAGGATTCAGGATATTAGTAGATTCAGGATATTAGTAGACTTACACATTCGTTTTTCGGACGAATGCGTTTCTGCCAAATGTTGCCATTTCGTCCATTCGAATGAATGACCAATGTATGAAAATCTTTGTTTATTCATTCGACATTTTAACTACACTAAGAGGAGGATTATCTCACTATTTTGCATGCACTAAGAGGAGGGACATTGAGTGAGCTGATCTTCGTTCGTCCAATCAGCTCACTCCTGTCACATAATGCTGAGGGTGTGTTCCAATGGCTGTGCTGCATCTTTCAAAGAAAAAAGAGAGAGCAGAGCAGACAGGGGATCCGTACATTTCACTGTGACTTCTATATGTGACACTGCTATGCTGCATCTGAGCATTTTACATACTGAGATTCTTCTGTGTGAGACTTGGTGAGCCTCAGCCTGCCATTTCTCACATTGTCTAAGCCTCTGTAAAGTTTTGATTTAATTAAGATCATTTAACCAGTACACCACTATCCTTATCCGTATAACTCTAAGCTAATGTTGACCCTCTTTCTTCCATCCATTGGTCTCAAATTCCCCGTTGAACTTCTTCTACACATTTATTTCCTGTTTCCATGGCAACCAGATGAATGAATGGGATTTCCAAAAACCGAAAATATTGAATACGAAGACGGACGAATTTCATTGAATATAAAGAACATTTTTCTCCTGAAAACAAACACGAAAACGAACACGAACTTTCCGCCGGTGCCCAAGTCTAAATATTAGTTGAGTTTGTATATATAAACAGCAGAAAATGCGTTTCTATATTAAATTGTTTAAATAACATACCCAATTCTTCAAAATGCTGGCGTCAGGTATATAAATAACTATTGATACATTAATAACGTACATAAAACCTCTTAATAAATCATTTTCCTTTGAATATGCTCTTAATTGCGTAACTGCTGACATGAACGCAGTCTGTGCAACCTCTTAAGATGCATCATAAACGCTGTCTGGCAGCTCTGAAATGTTTCACTTTACTCTTTGCTTCCCACACTTCAGGACTGACATCAAATCTACTTGAGAGGACTTTTTAAAGTGCCAAATATATCTGATAGCTCTACCTAAATAAGACCATAATAAATGCGTGCAAAATACTTGCAACATTTTTTTATTGATTGTACACCACAATATTGCTATATAAATGTATGTATTGGCAGAAGTCATTTCTGAAATACAACTGCAAGGTCAGCACAGTTTTCATAGTGCTGCTCTAGTTGTATTTAGGTGACCATCTTATATTTTAAGCCGCCTTTAAACCTATATTTTTTCCCACTGATTTTCCCATATATAATAAACCAGATAATTATCTTCAAGTCTCTGACACCCTTAGTAAATATATCTAACATATATCCAACTTTCCCCCAATTTGAGCAATGCATATGAAGGTAATTACAAAGTACTTTCATAATAATTGCTTGTTTGGTGACTCAGAAGTGCACCGCATAGCCTGATTGTCCAATAGGGGCATTAGTCCCTTTTTTTGCAGTAGAGAATGAGTTGGCCAAGGCCAGACTACATCACTAGTGATCATGTCTGCTCCTTGCATATCAGCATATTGGTCCAGCATGCTCTCAAGCTAATCTAACAACAGATCAGCTACCAGCATGTAGGGTTCTTTTTTAATGGTTACCATGGTAACAGGCAGGCATATTGGGTTCACTGTCCGATCAGGCAGCATTCTTCAACTATTTTATTAATTGTGTGTCAATTTAATTGTGAATGTATTCTTAACTGATGAAATAAGTTACTTGGATAAACAAGGTATTTTGTTATGTCACATTTACTGCATCCTTTTGGGGACTCACATAAATACATAATCCTTACAATTGATGATATATGTACTGTAAAATGCTCCATATAATGTGTAATAATAATGTATGTTCTTGTTTTATGTTTTCAAATTTTTCACGTTTGTCCATTTAACACGTACTCAGCAATGAACCGTGAAATCACCAATCGATCTTATATTTCTGAGACGGATCATTTGGTTCTGGTAAAGGTACATCATTCTTAATTAAATGTATGATTTTATTTACTTCTGAGATGCTTCTCATAAGTTGGTGGCTAAAATATAGTCACATAATTGAAAAGGGATTTATGCAGTGTTTTACTTTACCAAGAGTGTATGACATGTTTATATTGAATGGTATTAATATACATTCAAAACAATTACTTGAGGGAGCATTACATCATAGGAAATGTAGAAACCACTTTTCATTATGTAGTGAATTTGTATATATATATATAATTGTATGCAATAAAATAGTAACAGTAATAAAATGTTAATATACATTTAGAAAAAAGAGAATAAAATTGAGAGAATGTTATAAAAAAATGTAAAAAAAACCCCCTGAAGTTATGAACAATTTATTTATTTGACACAAACAAGTAGTTATGCCAGTAGTGGCTTTTTTTAAGTCGAGTGAGTTGACAGAAATGCAAATTCAGGTAGGCCTTGACACAGAAATAAAGAAATTCTCAAAAAAACACACATTATCAAAGTTTATTAAAACTACCTGTAGATTGCAATTTCTGTTTGCACTGAGGTTCTCTCCTCTCCTGTCTCTGTGGCTTACTTCTTTCTGACGCTATGTGTCCTTAAAAAGTAGAGCACCAGGATATGACATCATATCCCAACTCCAAGCTGTAAGGAGAGCAGCGCAGACTGGTAGGTTGGTGGGTATGCAGTGGCTTAGTCTTAGGGCAGCGCTGAAGATAAATATGTCACTGCATGGACCTCCATGCTCACAATGTCTCGAAAGATCAAAGATGTGGCTCATGAAGGCCAAAACCTACGTTTTTGGCTTGTGAAGAATAAATTGTCCTTGTATTTCAGTTCTGGACTAAGATTTTGATTTCCTTGAATAGACACTCTGTGTCAGGCTAACTTTTCTTTACCTGAGCTACTCTTGTTATCTTTTGTATATTCATATTCATTTACCTAGAGGTCTGTATCTGGATAGTGGGTGGATTTGGCAGAAGATTTTCAAATAGCTCAAAATAGCACAATATTACATTATGCATGCCCCAGAAAGAAATAAGCCACTATTGTTTAAAAGGCTTCTGTTGGAATACATTATTTGCAGGCATAACTGAAATCGTAGCAGTGCCTTAGTCAGCTGTAGATACACAAATAAACCTGTGTGTGCTCTAAAGATAAACTTGACCAATACATTTCTACTTGCCTGCTGTGGGTACTTACCCGAAAATGCATTAAATAAATAACAAGTTAAAAGAAAAAAGTAAAGACCACAAATTGGTGTTATTTATCAAAATAAATTTCCCTACACTCAAACCTCCTTCTGGAAGTTTTGTGTGCCTTCAAGTTACCACGAGTCCCTGTGTGATTACAAAAGTTAACGCATGGCTGCTGCTCGGTGCAGGATTTATAGATCTGAGATAATATTAAAGGCTCAAAGGGGGGGGTAAAAATAAAACATGACCACAGAAAGGAACAAAAACTAATAATTCTTTGTCAGCAGGAAAACTAATGAAACATGGAACCTACAGGGAAAGGCCATGACATCTGTCAAATACTTTGTCATTTTGAATTCTGTTTTAAAAAAAGGAGACATAACAGTATCATACAAAGTAAAGCAATAATATATATTTGGCGTAGTAGAGGGGCATTATTACTTTAGCTAAAACAATTAATGCTACCAAACTGAAAAGATTTGTGCTGAGTGATATACCGTAGATGTTACAAACTTGATAAATGAATGTATCTATTCTGGTTACTAATATAGCATGCATTGGATGACCACGTTTCCTAACTGCCATAATTTCTATACTTACTATGAAGAATGCATTATATCAAAGTTGTGCTTGAGACTAGTGAAAGCCTATCTGCCGGTGCATTTTTCAGTATTTCCACAGCCAATCACTGGCTACATAAAAACATCATGCATCTATACATGTTAGACATCTCTTAAGACAGGGACATCCAACCTGCGGCCCTCCAGCTGCTGTAGGACTACATCTCCCAGCTAAGGGGCTGGCTGAGGAGGATGCGAGATGTACTCCTGCAGCAGCTGGAGGGCCGCAGGTTGGACGTCCCTGTCTTAAGACATAGAAAAAGAAAACAAAAAAGTTACGATAATGAACAGGTTTTTGTAATTTTGTTTAGTTAATGAGCATGAACATACTTCATCATCAACTGTGATGGTGGGTTGTGTCCTGTATTCTCCTTGAAAATTCATGGCTTCCTTGTGTACAAATGGGTATGTTGCTTCACACCGGTAGAATATATGTAGAGAAGATCCACTCGGATGTGAATAACAACAGTGAGCATAACATTCACACTGAACTAACTCACCTGCATCTGTTCTTGTAAGAGGAGACAAAGAAGACAAGAATAGGCAGAAATTGCAGTGTAAACACTATGGAAGCCCTTGGTCAGAGAAGATCAAGAACAAGGCCAGACATACAAATTAGCATTCAGACTGAGAATTATACACACTGAGTATCATAGGACTAGAACCATAACACACTGGGACAGAGCAGCCACCTTGCCTAAATAATTGTAAAGTGTGTGTATTGTGGGGTTACACAACAATGAATCTCTGTAGCCTGCAAAATGGCCATGCAAAAAAAGCTGCACTCACTGGAAAACTCAGCAGGTTTAATTAATGGGATATTTCTGTCCCAGCAGAAACAGATCAGCAGAACATTTTGAAAAGTTTCATCTCACAGTGTTCAATTCAAAACCCTATACAATTTAATAACCTGAAACTGGCCAGTCTGAAACTTGATAGCTGTTTCATTTTTCATCTAACTGAACTTCTGAGCTGAGTTCAGTGAACTCTGTGGCTTCCAACTCAAAAGAACCTGGGACGTTATTTTCAGTTCAGTACAACTGCAGTAGGTGCAGTGTTCTACCGAAAAACCACTCTGGTTTTGTCTATTTCAAATCTCAATAAACAGAATTTAAATGAAAACCAATATATTGTCTTCAAACCACTCAAATGGGTAGCAATTACTTTGTGTCATTGTATCATAGCATATACAATATATATTGCGATATATACAATAAAATATAACAATGTATATATTGCTGATAACAAGAATTACATAATTCCACCACATATCTTTTTTTTTCGTTCTGTGCAGGACTGTAGGTTGACGTTTTAAGTTATTGACTGGAACAATATGACTGCAAGCTGGTTAAAGTTCATTTAATAAAAGAGAATAAAGCAAGGTTTTGTATGGAAAGGAAAAGATTTGTATACATTTTGTAGCAGCCAAACGCCGTCCTGTTAGGCAACTCTAAATATCCATCTCTAAACTAAAGCGACATTTCTCTACACAACTCTGCAAGTGTCTTAAATATTTAATGAATAGAAATTGTGCAGTATTTGTTTGTGAATAGATATATACAGGAAGCAGTTTTAAGTGGTCTACATTAAATGATTATTAGTAGTGACAACATTACTCAACACCTTATATAGAGCTGAGGTTCCAGACTCAATCATACTCTGCCTCCTTCTGAAACAACCCAGAACATTAACTCTAGCCAACAGCCAATAGAACATAGGTACTATTGGTAAAAATGTCCTTCCCAAATCAAGGCAGTTGGCAACTATGGTTTTAATACTCATTTTTGTTTATATAGTCTTTTGAATAATATTTTAACCAAGCAAAAATTAATCTATAACACGTTTGGGTTGCTAAACACAGGTTGAAACATTTCATTACAGTTCGCCAAACCAAATAATGGTAAACAGAGTTGTGATAAAAATGGACGAAAATAACGTGCGGTACTTAACGGCTAAAAGTAATAGAGCAACAGGACAATGCTAACATACACCAACACTAGAGAAGGCTTCACTACGTTTCCCTGTAGAAGCACTTATAAGATTTTTTTACATTATTTTGTCTGTTTTGTACTGTGCTGCTTGAGCCCTGGTATGCAAGCGTGACACTCATATATATAAACCCAGCTGCTAGGGGAGAATATATTGAGAGCATATTTACACAGTCCTGTACCGATCCCTCAAAAAAATAAGCATGATTGCATCTTTCATTTTATCGTTCTGAATTTTGCTCTAGCCTATCATCCAGCCATCCAAGTTATGCATGTGCTTATCATTCACCACTACATAGTTTTTTAAAAGGAGTCTCTTTGCTTTAAAATAGACAGTGCAGAATGTGAGCGTATAAAGTAATGGTTAAAAAAAAAACCAGAGGAATGTAAATATTTGCATTTTTAGTCATTGATTAAACTACATATTGTGTCTTTAATGTTCAATGGCAATGACGCACTTACATGGTAATGAGAATTATTTTCCGCAATTCAACAAGACTGACATGTAAATATGAACAAATATTAGCATGAACAATTTATGTACAGCTTGTTAATTTTTCATCCCATGAGATAAAGCAGAAGTATGGATCTCTAGTTACATACAGTATATGTTTGCCAAATATTTACACATTTTATAGCCCCATACATTTGTACAATGAGCCAGGGATATTACTTTGCTTGGTGTGTAATAGACACATAATGCTTATGTAGCTTTTATATTTTAAATATGCTATTAATTATAATAAATTCTGCTCCATGGGTTTCTGGGCAATGCTTACACTCTTGTTACTCATTCGAATGCATACAACTCCATTATCCTTTATCACAGCTCTCTGCTGGCCCTCTAGTTCATCTCCATTTGCACCCAAGGTTCGCCAAAAAACTAAAATGTTTGGATTTGGATGTGATTTGTTATACTTTGGATCAACGTCATTATATAATTTCAATAAACAATATGCCTTTTACAGCAAACTAGTATTCGTACAACAACAGTTATGCTGGTATTGACTGCCACTTGTAGCCACTGATATAAAAGATGCATTCAAAGCCAATCGATTAATTTTTCAAGTCATAATCAAATAGAGCTCAAAACAAGAAGCATTCGAAAAGTGATATAATTACAGATGCAAACAGGATGTTACGTGCAGTTACAGTGAAACACAATAAAGTCAACGGCTTAGCTCTTCCGAGACATACTATGGTTTCCTCAAGTCTAGTCCATGAACCAGTGACGCAATTTAAACATACGTGGGATACGCGCATATGGCTATCCTGAATATAAGACAAGACCTAAGACCAATTAAGACTACATGGGCTGAGTGGTTCTTATATGGCATTACATTTTCTGTTGACAGCTGTGGGGATAAGTATAATGTCAGTATAAGCAGGGAAACAGAAGAATGTGATAGAAGAGACAAAACTTTAAACTCTACAACATTAAACAGCAGTTTGTCTTTTGCTCTAGTTGCTGTTTGCGTTTTGTTCATCAAGTGCTGTCAAGTTTGGTCAGTGGAGTTACAAAGGTAACTGACATTATTCATTAATTTTTGTCTGTATGAAGCAGAGTCCACCTACTTTACATACAGGTTGAAATATGCAACATTATGCTTTTATATGAAAACACATGTGTCCTGGTGATGGAATACAAATAATCCATAAAAATCTATAGAATCCATAAATGTGATATATTTTATATTATATCATTATTAGCGGCCATCATAATCTGTTGTATAATATTGGCTAAAGTTATCTTAACCAGTATGGTCCTTTTAAAACGTAGGAGAAAAAAGACAGCTGTGCATTAATTCTGATATAATAAGAAGATTTCATTTTACCATCAATTTTAGTGTAATAAAATTACGATGATCACTTTTGAGAGCAATGTGTTGCGCTTCTCGTTACCAGTCAATGAAGTGTTAATGGCATTTGTGTGGTATATGTCTGTGTTTGAGACACCATATTCTATCCATTGTACCAACCATGCTTAATCTCACAGCAGCTTTCACCCTGTGGCATTGAAACACAGCGCACTAATAACAGCTAAAAGGGAATGAAATAATAATAAAAAAAGCGTTGTTTTTGTTCCCAATACTTTTGCTTAGAATGACTTTGTAACACTAATATTAGGCAGTCTGGCTGAGCAGGACTTCATTACAGCATAATAAAAAGAAATTTGGCTTTTAGGTAAATCACTTCAGACTCAAGCATGGGAACAGTTTAATAAAAGACTCCTGGAGCAATGTTGTCAGACTCACAGGATACAGTAATAATGGCTGTTTCTCTTGAGTAATTTTATGTGAGAAGCCGGCACATTTTTTTCTTGTCTACAGAAGCTGCAGTGACTCATACAGTCAAGAATAAAATACATCTATCACTTTGTCAGCCTGAGCTATATGGTGATGTCAAGTGGAATTAATGGAACAGGGACAGCCTTTCCTTAACTTTTCCGACCAACTGTGCTAACAGGTCAGATTAGTAAAAAAAAACCTAAACTATTGTATTATTGTAATGTCTGTCTGTGACATACAATAGGGTATAGGGAAAGTTAACAATAATTTCATGTAACAATTACATTAACACGTCTACACATTTAATTCTTTAGTAGATGTTAGCAGATGTTGTATTTTGTAACAAACATCACAAACTCATCTTCCCTCTACCTTTCACAAATCTACGCCTAAGGCTATAAAACGGGTCATACAATTTTATGGAGCATGCAAGTATGGTGCTTTCATTAAGCAATGTTGACAACCTGTGTTACATTTTTTGGTGGCATCTAGCATCCATTTACCACACTTGAATATTAACAATTATACCTAATTCTCAGTAGATGCTAACAAGCAATGTGGTTTCAGGCTCAGACCCCAAATATGCCTCTAGGACTTATACTACAAAATTGTCCAGCCTGTAGATATCAGTTGAATGTTGCCCAGCAATAGCAATAGCACTGCTAAAACATTTTAAGATTAATATTTCCCCCCCCCCAAGCGTTTTAGTGTACAACAAAAGGTATCTTAGGATAGTGATTATAATGTTGTCTTCCCAATAGCAGCTTTCCCCTAAAAACTGATAATGCCTGTGGTGCTATTTAAGAGTATATTACCCAACACTGTAATGAATCATTCAAGCGCTTTCAGTAACATCTGTTGTTGTGTCCTACAGCAGCACATCTCAAGCTTTTGTTAAGCAAGCAATACTAATAAAAGAGATTTACCTATTTTCGCCAGCACTGCTGGATATGAATGGCTGCTCCCAAAGGACTCCATGGTGTTGATAGTAGCATCTAGTTGTCCTTTGGAAGCAACCACTCACACCTTTCATTTGAGCTCCAAGGGTTGTGCACCGTCTAGGAAACACCAGAGAGGTTTGAGAAGTATGTACGAATGTAATGTACAGACAAATTTAGTTTATAAATGTAGGCACTTCATATCCCTTGACAGCTATTTTAATAGCATTGCAGTCAAAACATTCATGTTATAACGTCTGAACAAAATGATATATGCAAATTTCTTCATTTTGGTCTTGACATTGAGAGAATTGTAATAGCACTTTGAATAGCTTTAGTGTTATTGCAGCTAAAACCCAGAAAAAAAGATAGAGATGAATGTATACACAAACAGATATATATACCATAGAGAGTCAACCAGTCATTCTACTATTCTTTCAAATGTAGAAATGTCTCTTGAAGCTTATTTGAAGGAATTTTAATTCTTAGATTAGACTTGACGTTGGAAAAAGAACAGATGTGTCGCACTATTTGGTCCGTACAAACAACTAGACACTCGGAAATAGCGAAAGATTAGTTGAAAGATTTTAGATGGAGACAGCAGAAAGATAAAATGATATAGCTCAATTGATATCAACTGGTGTATCTTTGCTGAGCATGCCATAGGCCTGACCCACAATATTGATCTTACCATCCCTCAGCACTTACCATTTTACTAGTGCTAGATATATTTACGATTAGCTTAGATTTTCCGTTTTCTGGGTTATTTTAGAGATTTAGGCAGTGCAGACTACAAATTGCTACACCTGTTGTACAGTTTACTGTCCCTGATACATTTTAAGGCTTTAGCCTATTTTGGTTAGGCAGAATTTGGTCTTTGGTCTTTTTTTCCACATTTAGTAACATTGTTTTTTGAGTATGTTTGATGATACGACAGATATACCTGTTGCATTTAAAGTCTATATTCTGTTATCCATCTCATAGATATCTCATACTGAATAGTAAGTAATGTATATGAACTGCATGTACGAGGTGTGCTGTTCCAAAGGTCTCACATTCTCTTTCAGTATGTGAGCTTAGGTGGAACCAAAGGGGGACTGGACCCTCTGACAGAATTCTGTGGCTGAAGTGGATGTAGCACCAGATGATGAAATGGCTACCTGCTATATACCTGCCATATTAGGGTCATTCTGTCTTGTCAAAAAGCAATTCCATCAAAAAGCAATTAATAATTTCAAATAACCTCACTAGTCACAAGTCGACTAATGACAGTGATGTAACTCGATTAATAAACCTTAACATCCATAGTTCCTACTGGACAAGAGAGAAAAAGCAGGAGAGGTCATTGCCTCTGATGCAACAAATCTCTCATGTGTTTCCTTGTAATTATACGCTAAAGACCTTAACACATTGATCTTAACTGAGGTTGCCTGCAAAATAATTCACATATTTACTAATGTGAGTTGTCTGCAAGTCCTTCTGAGCACCTCCAACTGTTAAAATCTTAATGCTTAGGTAAAATTGAAGCCTCCATAATCTAAATAATTACAGGATAAGAGGCACAGGATGGGATATATGCCTGCCATAATTTATTTTATTACAAACTGATGCCCCCCCAATCCCATAACCAGGGCATGGAGGTCGGGGGATAGGCATATCACACTGCCCACATGGTGGGGCAAGGGGGGCTATCATTCACACCACCCAGGCAATAGGGGGTTCTGGGGCTCTATTTCTATTTATGAAAATACATTACTTAATGCGGTGAGCCCTGCTATGTGACTGTATGTGAGTTGATTTTTTGTGAGTGCAAAGGCAAGCTGGCTTTAGTGAATTTACACGTGACTCTTTTGCACACCTTGTGTGAGCACATGCCCATAAACTCCAGTGCCATTCCTGTTAGCCAGTTGATTTCAAAGAAGCATTTATGAGTTTTTATTCAAGGGAGCCCTGTGCATGGAGTTCCTTGAGAAAATGATAAATGTCTGCGTGATTAGATGACAGCAGGAGGTGTTTTTATTGATTTTAGTCTGACTTTCTCTCTCATTATGTGATTGCTTCTCCTGTATGAAATATGGACACGTGACACAAATAAAATGAGTAAATACTTACAAGCTCATGCATAAACGTCATCAGTACTAGATGAATGAGAAAACATTGACTTGTGTCAGGGTACACTGACTACTGCAAGTTAATAGGATAAAAAATAAGTTGTTAAAGACTAAGAAAATAATTGTATAAACATTTGTACGACAAGGTCCGTTTCAGACCGTTTTTGTAAAGAGTGCTTTACAAAATGATTATTTCCAAATGTAAACAAAGGTATGAATGAACATGTGCAGGATATTAAAGCAATTCGATCTTGATCGAATATTTTAGGTTAAGACCATATGTGATGCCCATTAATGTGCTAAACTCCAATAACAACACAAATCCCTGATCCCTTGCTTGTTGACAGTAGCAAATTGATCATAACACTTAAGTCAATTTGCCACTAGCCAAACATAATTCATTTCTTCCCCACTGATTTGCAGCGTGCTATATGTCCATCTGGCAGATATTTGCCACATCTATGTCCCAGCTGATCTAAAAAGTCAGTTGTCATTGGAGATTAAAGTGAGCAAATAATTAGGATTTACTTACTAAACCATGTAGCTCCATAATACTTAAGTTAACGCCCAACCAATTAGATTTTATGATGTGATTGTTTGGTACATCTGATTACTGATGCTTTAAAATTAAAATTTTAATTGTGATGGGTGCTCAAGATATAGTAAGTCAATTAGTGACTGTGGTTACATACTGGATCCTTGCACTTGATAAATGGAAAAGACTGGTAATGAAACTTTGGGGAATCTAACATGTATTCGACCTTCTTGAATCACATTTTTTTGTAACTGTGGCATATCTTATTGTATATTTGTATATTTATACATTGAAATATAACTTTATTCAATGCAGTTGATTTCACATCTGGCAGAATGCAACTGTATTATTGAACATATTAGAATCATTGTTTATTAAAGAACAATGTTGTTTTGGGCAGGGGTAACAAATGTATAAATGTTTGTATAGGTGAAAAGTATGCACGTACAAAACCATCATCCAAGTCACACAGACGATGTATATGATTGAAGCAAATGTCTAAGATAAGCTCAATTGTAAGAAGCAGTGTTACTTTACTCAGATCCTATTAAATGTGTTTCTAAAACATGCTGCCTAATGGCAGGCTAGGATTTTCTTTATTATTCTGGGATAAAAAGCAACAAAAACTTGGATGAAAGAATTGCTAACCAAATAATTTAATCACAGTGGAAAATAAACCATATGACTTATGACCCTTATGACTGACCACAACACAGCAAAGTAATTAAAAGTACATAAAAGAAAATCAAATAAGGAAAAAAATGTCTAAAACAGCTCACCACACAATATGATAGAACAATAGTATTGTGTGTCTCATATCTAATCAAATATGGTCCACAATAATCTGTATTAGTCAAAAATGCCTTTTGGGATGGTCCATCTGAGCTTGCACCACTACATTTGATTCCTGACAGAGTGGAAGGTGCAATTTTAGTTATAAAAAGCAACAATCATCAAATATTTTTAAATGTAACTCAATCTCAATTCATTTATTCTGGATCGATCATGTACCATTTAGCAAACTGCCCACTCATTTACAAGTCCTACACATGATGACTTGAGGGAGGTAGCCACAAATTCAATTAGGTATCTAATGTGCTGTCTGATATAAGAGGACATGATGGGCTCAGTAATGTCTAGTTTTGAAGAGATGAGAGATTGTACTTGGTGAATACTGCACCCATCTCCATATAATTAGATGTGACTTTTCATTTTCCAACCTCAGATGAATTTATCTATCCCTTTATGCTTTCATACAAAAGAATTAAAGCAATGGAGGTTAATGTAATTTTACAGACATATTCCTTTTTTGGTTCCCATTGTTCCAAAATGGATAATAAGAAGTCATTATTTCTTCCAACATTAAAGTAATTTAGTACACTCTAACTTAAAAGCAACCATTTTTCTTTTACAGGAATGCACACTATTCAAATGAAAGATACATTTTAATTTAGCTTCAGGTCATGATACATGTCTTATGTACACAATAAACTTTGTTAGTAACTTTCTTTCGTTGCAAGCCAGCTTCATGAATAATTACTTATTCTGCTTGAAAAAACATACTCTGGTGTCCCTTAACATTTGTATCAGTGAGCAAACATACTATCTTCAACATCACGGTTTACTGAAGCTTTGCCCGAGTTTATAAGAGTTATTTAAGCCATTGAGGTCTATTCACTAGGAATCCTAATGGTCAGTAGTGTTGAAGGTTAACGCAATAGAGCTGAATGAGTGGTCACATGGTCTTGCATCGTAATATTTGCAGGCAACTTTTATGTTCTCATACAATGAACTAATAAATCTACTTTCCCTTATGTTTCCCATTAACAAGTAGCCAACAATCACCCCTTCTCCCAAAGTGTGGGCAGCAGAGTTGAGTGAAAGATCACCTTTGGGGAATACACCCCATCTATACTCGACCTTTTGGATGTAATGTACGAAGTTTTAGTTTACTGAGAGGGTGGTGGACAAATGGAACGGCATCCTAGCAGAAGTGGTAGAAGCAGTGAGGGAATTTAAACATGTATGAGATGGGTATAATTCTATCCTAAATCTAAGACACGACTAGGACTGATTAAAGTCCTTAGATCTAATAAAATGTGCAGACTAGATGGATTGAATGGTTCTTATATGCCATCAAATGCTATGTTTCTCAATAGCCCCGATTTAATCATCTTGAATCTCACCAGACTCATTATTATTCCAAATAATGTTAATCAGGAAAGGTGTGGAAATCCATGGAATAAAAGAGAATAATAATAATGGTCATGGAACCTGACTTTTTTTTTAATCTAAAGAGGAGCTTTTAGATACTTTAATGAATACAGCCAAAACCTACGTTACATGGGGACACTCAAGGCTGTAAGCTGCAATATATAATTTCCACTATACTTTCTTTTATGCTCATCTCTAATTATGCATTTTCTATGAAGTGCAATTACGTATTTATGAATAAAAAAATTACATATAAAGGGGTTTCTATATTTATATATATATTCATAGATTGACAACCAGTTGACAACCAATTTAATCCCTCCATTAAATCCTCTTGCTCCAAATGTTTGTGCTACACAATGCTTCTGCTTTTTTAACATAAATCTCTTCATCCATATCCTTGTTTTCCAGCCAGTGTACTATTGGAGTCGCAGCCAATAAACAGAGTTGCGCAATATTCTGTAGTCTGGGCCATAGTTATACCTGCCAATGTACAACAGGAGGCAGGAGGGACAATGACTGGCAGGAGGGACACATATTGCCATTTTCTGCCAAGTAGTTTTCCCTTGTGTTAACAAGTTGAATGGAAATCGACTTGTGCATAACTTGTCTGAATCACAAATGGCAAAAGTGGTCAATAAACGGTCACTTGTCAACAGTAAGATGTGTTACATGAGCCCCTTAAGGAATAACCAGTTGGTGATTAGATGGCAGTGGCGACTCTAGAAACAATATATAGGGGGGGCACACAAGATAC
>VKOC01017448.1:0-111097 GCA_009364415.1 Spea multiplicata | reverse complement strand
ATTTTAGGGGCAGTCATGGTTGATGGGTGTTAAGGGTTAATTTTAGGTGCAGTCATGGTTGATGGGGTGTTTAGGGTTAATTTAATGGTAAGGGTTAATTTAATGAATTTAATAAAGTTAGCTTAAGGTGCAGTTGCAGGTAAAGGGGAATGTAAATCCTGGGGCAGTGATTATTAGTGTATTTATTTATTTATAACAGTATGGTGACATTCTCTGAATGATTAGAATGCCAATGAAGGCAGAGAGTCGTTCAAAGATCCGGATCTTACAATGATCCGGATCTTACAGTGATCCGGATCTTACAATGATCCGGATCTTACAGTGATCCGGATCTTACAGTGATCCGGATCTTACAGTGATCCGGATCTTACAGTGATCCGGATCACTGTAAGATTCGGATCCCTGTAAGATCCGAATCTTTGAACGACTCTCTGCCTTCATTGACATCACTGGAGGCAGGGAGGAGGATTCATAATGAAAGGGGCGGGGCCAGCCGTTAGTGTGCCTGCACGGAGTTACTGGAAAACAGTGACTCCGTGCAGGCACACTGAGTGATCCGAAGATCCGGATCATGAATCGGATCATTTCAGTGAACGAATCGAAATGATCCGATTCACTTTAATGATCCGAACTTCCCATCACTAATACCATATATTATCGATTATAAGACGGCCCCCAAATCTGAATATTCATTTATGAAAAAAAAGAAAAAGCCTGAATATAAGACACCCTATAGGAAAAAAGTTTTACAAGTAAATGTTAATTCATGTAAACTATGTGAACAATTGTTTGTTAATAAAAGCTATGATTGAGAAAAATATTTTGTTTTTGTTTCCTTTTTTTTTCAACCTGCCCCCAGTTATGCACATCTGCCCCCAGGCTTGCCACTCTGTCCCAGAAATGCCTTATACCCCATATATGCCACTGTGCCCCATGATATGCCTTTTAACCCTCTAAATGCCACTGTGCCCAATGATACGCCTTTTAACCCTCTATATGCCACTGTGCCCCATGATATGCCTTTTGACCCCATATGTGCCACTCTGCCTCCAGAATTGCCTTATACCCCTATATACCACTCTGGCATTTAGGGGATTAAAAGGCATATTATGGGGCAGAGTGGCATATAGGGAGGTATAAGGCATTTCAGGAGACAGAGTGGTGTATAGAGGGTTAAAAGGCATTTCTGGAGGCAGAGTGGCATTAAGGGGGTTAAAAGGCATTTCACAGAGCACTCTGCCTCCAGAAATGCTTTATGCCCCCTGTTTGACACTCCTTCCCTCCTCCAAACTTACTGGTGCTTCTGAGTCCCTGGTGCTTAGTTCGGACAGCGTTAAGAGCTCTATGCGATTTGCGTAGACAACTTCCGCTTGGAGGACGGGGATGCGCCCTAACTCGTGATGGAGCAGCAGCACATGTGCGGCGGAAGCAGCAGGGGGAACCACGGAAGGTAGGGAACTCAGGAGCATTCGCGGAGAAGGCCTTGGAGCCTCACAGTGTTGTTTATGAGGACATATGAGTGTCTAGAATATTACATTTTGCAAGTTTCAGGAGAAGACATGGCTTAGAGTCTTTTCTAAAAAGCTATGGCCACATTTCTTACCTTCTGTCTATTAAGCTATAATACCGAAAAATACCCCTCGTCTTATCATCAGACCTCAAATAGGTCTGACTATGAGACTAAGATGCAGATCGTCCTCTCTTATGCCCCCCATTTAACACCCCCCCTCCCCAAACTTACCGGTGCGTCTGATTTCCTGGTGTCAGACGAAGTCAGACGCACCGGCAAGTTTTCGGGGGGTGAGGGGTTGTTAAATGGGAGTCATAAGGCATTTCTGTAGGCAGACTGCTTTATGATATGCCTTTTAACCCCCTTAATGCCACTCTGCCTCCTGAAATGCCTTATACCTCCCTATATGCCACTCTGCCCCATAATATGCCTTTTAACCCCTAAATGCCAGAGTGGCATATAGGGGTATAAGGCATTTCTGGAGGCAGAGTGGCACATAGGGGGTCAAAAGGCATATCATGGGGCACAGCGCATACAGAGGGTTAAAAGGCATATCATGGGCACAGTGGCATTTAGAGGGTTAAAGTGCATTTCATTGGGGCACAGTGGCATATAGGTGGTATAGGCATTTCTGGGCAAGAGGTGCAAGCCTGGGGCAGATGTGCATAACTGGGGGGCAGGTTGGAAAATAAAAAAAAACAAAAAATATTTTTTTCAATCATAGCTTTTATAAAAAAAAAAATAGTTTACATAGTTAACATTTACTAGTACAACTTTTTCCTAAATTAATATTCAGATTTTGGGTGGTCCTCTTATAATCGAGTAAATACGGTAGATTATATGTTCACAAGGGTAGGCCCTCACCTCCTTCTCCACCAGTATGTCTTAATACTTCTTAATGTTACCGTTGTAATTGTTACTTTTCAGTCTCCTCTATTGTGACAGTAGTATAGATTTTTTTTCAGGTGATCTATTAATAAAATGTAAATATCTTACCTAACTTTTAAAACCAACAAAATCACTTTAAAATTGTATTTATAACAAATTCCTGCTCCTTATATTTTAACTCTAGACACAAGCATTGTCCGCTAAAACCACTCCCCCTAATTTAAAGGCCATTGTCCTTTGACAGCTATTCTGTTAATTATTCAGATAAAGTTTGTTAACCAAATATTTTCACAATATGCATTTCCAGATGAGGACAGCAGATGGCAGTAGTATACCTATTAGAGCTATTTTTTCATGCACCTTTTTACTAAATAACATGAGCCTAGTAGCTCTCTGCTGAACAAGCAATTGTTGGCACGTCATGCTAAACAGAAATATATTTGCTGTTTAAAAATAAAGTCAATCACTACAATTAATTTACTTAGTTTACATAAGGGAAAAGCTTTTTTAAATACTCTTAATGTTTAAATTTTTTTCATATTTCATTTTTCTTATAGTCTCTTTCCTAACCTTTTTTGCGCTGTTATAGAGTGCCAAGAGATTGGATAGAGATCAGGAGAGGCGCTAGATTGGGTTTGCGCCTTTCCAAAGATTATAATCTCTCCATAGCAGGGTTGAGGGTGACTGTACCAACCTGGTTGATTAACCCTCTGCCCCACCATGCACAGGGATGGGGGTTGATCACTGTCATTGGGAATCCCTATTTAGTTTTATTCATTTTATTATTGTGTTTCTTTTTGGGCATAAGAAGGTGGTGGTCTCAGGAATCACATTGCAATTCCCTGGCGTCTGAGTTCCTTCTCACATTTTCAGCTAGCTGGTTAAAGAATCTACAAGTCGCTTGGTCAACTCTTATTAACTTTACTCTCCTACAGCAAGAGTGTTTGTGGTTAAGAGTGAGTTTGTGCAAACGTGAGTAGGCTCTAGTGAATTTGGACATTCCAATTTTATTCAACAGATGCAAACTTGCATTTATTAGCCTACTTGCATGCACTTACAGGTTATCAAATTATCCCTTCTGATTTTACTGTGCATTAAAGACTAAGCTTGTAGGAAAAGCTTACTTTTGTTGGCTCTTCATAACTCATAGTAATGGTGTTGAGATGAAAATGCAGACTGCCATCAAACCTCCACATTACTAAATGAACCCATGTAACTTCAACTAATGTGTCAATGTCAGCCTAGCTGATAATAATGTTTGTTAGCATTGGGACCAAATTCTTGCAAAAGTGCCACCAGCAACATATGATTTGCACTTGTCCATTGTTTGACAACGATCTAGTGGTATAAATACATGTATACTATGTTAACACTAGATGGCAATATTGTATTAACATCGTACTATCAGTGTAGAAAAGTATGTGGACTAATTTTTTTTTAAAATGTTTTAGTTATTTTTAAGTTTTAGTGTTTCAGCTACACTCTTTCTGATATATGGAATCAAGCACATGTCCCAGTAGAATGGTTCATACTGAAGAGTGCAGTGACTAAAATGCCACAAGTCAGTCCTGGTCCACTGTAAATGCCATTACTGCAAAGTGGAAGTGTCTGGGAGTAACAACACTCAGGCGTAAAGTGATCTACCACCCACACTCACAGAGCGTAGCCTCTGGAAGCAACATCAGCACAAGCACTGTGCATCGGAAGCTTCGTGAAATGTAGTGGAGTAGTGTAAATCACACTCCTGTTGGACTCTGTAGTGTAAACATGTTCTCTGAAGTGATGAATCACACTTCACTATCTGGAATTCTGATGAGTTTGGTGGATGCCAGGACAACCTTACCTACTGGATTGTACAAGTTTGTTACAGTGTGTGATTTTAAATTATTTTACCGACTCTGTTGTAACAGAGCTATGGGATCTACTGGCACTATATAAATAAATGTAATGTAATAGTCCCTACCGTAAAATTTGTTGTAGGAGTGATAGTGGTCTGGGACTGCTTTTAATAGTTTGGGATAAGCCCCTTAGTTCCAGTGTAGGGTAATGTTTGTGGCATTAGTTTAAGTAAGGCCCTTTCCTGTTCCAGCAAGACTGTGCATAAAGACATGGTTTGACATGTGTGATTTGGAGGAACTTGAGAGGCCTGCACAGAGCCCTAATCTTAACACCACTGAACACCTTTGGGGGGAATCAGAACGCTAATTGCAAACCAGGACTTCTCGTCCCACAGTGGCCGACATCACAAACTGGGAGCAATAAAATGGTGCTTTCAATTATGTCCTCTCCCCAATTAGAGGATCAGGGGCAAATATGGCAGATTAAAGATGGAAGAGAGACGATAAAAGATGAAAAAGAAGTGGATGTTGTTGGCGGAAGTGGTCGGCAGAGAAAGTAGTGAAACATTTAGAGAGTGTGAGAAAGAGTAAACAAGAATAAGAGTGTGTGAGAGAGTGGGCACTGGGCGACAAATTTTGCTCTGGAATTAAAAATGCCCCCTAATTTTTTGCTCAACTGAATTAGTAGGGAATTACATTTGTTGCCTGAAAACAAACCTAAAGATTTGATTTGTTTTTGGCCCATTTGCACATGTCTAAATGGTATAACAATAAATTAATGATTTGCTCTATACATATTTATAAATTAATTCATTAATTTATGTAATTAATGTATAAATTAATGAATTTACTATAGGATTCATTTGTTATTGCATTTTGTTTCTATAAAATTGTTGATTACTAATATCATGCCATCTAACTTAGAAAGAGTTTAATCCCTTAAAGACAGGGCTACACTTTGGTACAAAGGCTGTTGTAATATTTTGTGGTGTTGCTGTTTAATTGTAATTTCTGTCTTGCTCATTTAGTGCACCCACACACATTATATATTGGGGGGGGTTTCAGGACAAGTAGTGCTTAGTTTAGATATCATTTTTACCATATCATCTAATTTATTATACAAACTATAAAACATGGTGATTTCTTAAAAAAAAGACTTTTTTTCTGAATTGCAAAAGCTAATATTTGCCCTGAATTTAGAAATACCCAAATGTATGTATTTATTTTTTGTTTACAACTTACATGGCAATAAGTACAATTAATATATTGCTATTTTATAAAAACATACACTTTGTCAAAGTTTATGCTAGTATTTTGTTGTCTTGTTTTCGCACACATTGTACTTTAGGTATGTAGTTACGGCTCCTGGTTTGTTTTGGGACATGCGTATTTAAGTTTTTTAACTTGGAATTTTGACATCTATTCTTTCTGCATCCGTGTTCCCAATTGGGTGATCTTCAAAGTCGGACAGATCAATTTACCCATATCAAACAATATATTTTTGGAAACTAGACACCCCAGGGTATTTCAAACAGTGGTATAACTCTTTCAACGCACACATGTTACCATTAGCCTTTGTCAAAGTTTGCTGTGAAAAAAACAATATCCCACGTGTAGAGAGATATCAAAATATAAAAATATATAAATAAATACTTCCCCACAATGAGAGCAGCTACCAAAAAAACACTCTTCCTCAAAGTGTACACAGGAACAAAAAGGGAATATTGGAGCGCATATACATGGGGGAAGGAAACAAAAACACAACCAATAGTGTAATATGTTGAATAATCGGGAATATTTATAATGTCAATTGCACTCACAAAAGGACTGGATAAAGAAGACTCATCAAAGTTCAAGCTTCCAAAGACTGTATTCTGAAAAGCAAACATAAACCAGGATGGTGCAGTATCTTCTATAAGTTGATCTTAAAAGATCAGTTTATGATTGAATCATCCAATTGATGTAGATAAAATCTCTCCAATTTATTGTCTCGACGCGTTTCATCCCGTATGGGACGGCGCATGGGACGACGCAGCGTGATGACGTACTCGGAAGGATCTATTCAAATGGACAGCGATACTAGATTAGACCACACGAGACTTTTTATGATTTTATTTGTTATTTGATTTATTTGTTCTCCTGAGGAAGCCGACGATCCATCAGCGAAACGCGTCGAGACAATAAATTGGAGAGATTTTATCTACATCAATTGGATGATTCATTTCCACACGATTTTGCTCAATATTCGTTGAGTTGTGCTTCATCTCAATTGTAAGTGTAAACTTATCTTTTAAGATCAACTTATAGAGTGAGTGCAATTGACATTATAAATATTCCCGATTATTCAACATATTACACTATTGGTTGTGTTTTTGTTTCCTTCCCCCAAGTATATGCGCTCCAATATTCCCTGTTTGTTCAAAGTTTGCTGTGGTAATTTTTTGTTTCTGAAAACCGGAAGGTTATGTCATGCTGGCACTGAGTCATAGAAACCCCAGTGGAAGTGCCGGGTAGCAGCTGAGGTTGCCTGGCAGACGTTCCCTGTCCACGAGAGAAGAGGATCCAGGTCAACTGCAGCGCTGCTGGGGATCCACCTTTCTGGCAGCCATTGAATGTCTGCTTGATGCGCGCAAACAACCTCCACTGCTGCCCGCTGGGGCTTCTATGGTGCAGCACCGGAGGTTCATGTCACGCCGGTGCTCCTTCATAGAAACCCCCGGCAAAAGTGTCGGGAAGCAACAGAGGTTGTCTGCGCACATCATGCAGATGTCCACCAACTGCCAAAGAGGAAGATCCAGGTCCCCTGCAGCACTTATAGTCAGACCTTTATTTGAGGTCGAATTCTAAGACGACCTCTATATCAGATGCAAATATGGGACTAGACTTGTGCACACAAATTCATCCGAGATGCAATTTTAAAGAAATCAGCCAATTTCTGAAATTTGTGGGCATTTCTGAAAACAAGTAGAAACCTCAACAAAACAAAAAGACCATATACACGTCTCTGTCTCCATGCTATGCAGATCTTGCATCTTCTTGTTCTTATGTCTTCTTTCTTTCTCTGTCCACTGCTCTAAAAAAATCTTCTTTCTTTGTCTGCTTCTTGGTAGACAACAGGACATGACTTCCTGAGTAACTACTGCAAAATGGTGGCGCTTTTTGGCACATTCTCTCCTTGGATTGGAGGAACGGGGGAGAGGGTATGCCTGGAAGCTTTTGCGGAAGTTCACCATGAACTTACCCTCTTCTGCATTCCTCCACTCAGGGGAAAGATGTGCCTGGGAGCTGTGCCATTTTGCAGAAGTTCACGGGCCTCTGGACCCACCCCTTTCTCCAATCAATGACAGTAGTTTTCCTGTAAGCTCTGCCATTTTGCATAAGTTCACTGGAGGTCACATCCACAGGGAAGCGTATGAAGTAAGAAGACAGAAGAACAAGAAGATCAGAAAGATGTAAGAATAAGGGGAGCTCTGTGAAGACAGGAAGTGGACACCAGAAAAGAGAGTGTGAATGAGAGAGTGAGAGTGTGAAAGAGCATGAGGGTGAATGATAATGAATTTTGCTTCCTAATATAAAAAGCCCCCAGATTTTTATCTGACGAAAAATTACACTAAACAGAATTTGTTGTCTGAAAAAAAAGACAACAAAAAAACAAAAAGAAAGCTAATCTTTGGTCCTATTAAGCTCAAAATCACAAAGATGTGGAAATCGTTAATTTTGTTATCAAAAGGCTATATTCATTTTCCACTACCTCATTTGCAGACATACTAACACCAAAACATTGTAGTATACCTATATATATATATATATATATATATATATATATATATTTTCACTGGAATAAGGGATTGGAAGTAGGAGGGCAAGATATTAGTAGGAAGCCCTTTGTTAACTGTTAAGTTGCACCAACTTTAAATTCCACCACCTAACTTAAAAAAACTAGTTTTAGTTTATGATATAAAACATCTTCCTATCCCAATAACATTTAAAAAATACTCTTCTGCTTTGTGTTTCTACATGGGATGTTTTTAATATTATTTACCCTCTGGAAATGTTTCACGTATTCAACCATTCCAGCAACAAAAATGTGATTAAACAAAATATAGGAAGGTTAACAGACTGTAGGTAATATTGCTGGCCTCTCAGTTTTCATATTGTACTTATATTAAAACATGTATTTTTATAAAGGAACTAATTTTATAAATACATAAGAATGCTTTTGTATTTTTAATGTGGATACTGGGTTTTTGTTTTGTTTTAGTTCACATATAAACACAAAGTACAAAACTGTGTTTAACCCCTTTGTGACAATGGCTGATTTTGTTTTTTTGCACCCTTTGTGGCATGGGCTATTTTAACATTTCTGCTGTGTTTAGAAATGCCCAATGTTATAGGGCAATAATTACAAGTAGCATGTTGCTATTTTAAAACCATTTTTTCCAAAGTCTGTCATTCTGCCCCCATGTCCTATCTGGGACATCTTTGAAGCTGGCAGATTCAATTTACCCCATCAACCCATCAATGTTTGGAGACACCCCAGGGTATTTTAATTGCTGGCATTTAAACTCTTTAGATAAGACTACTAAATCTACCACCAGCCTTTACCAAAGTTTGTGGAATAAATATCTTTGTGGTTTTTCACACACTGGACTTCAGTTATGAATTTACAGCTCCTGGTATATGTTACTGCTAAACACCACCCCAATATGTGTTTAGGAACATCTCCAGAGTACAGTAATTCCACCCATGCATTGGTTTGTCGTGTTGTTTGAGGTGGTAAAAGGTCACATTTGGGTGTGCACAATTCAGTTTTTCAATTTGGAATTACTTTCCACTTTCTTTTGAGGAAGCCGAACGAACGAACGAACGGTAAGGTATACCAAACCTTTAAACTTTTTACCATTCAGACCATAGCCGTAGCCATATCCATTTGTAATTAATATTTCTGAACATTACTTGTGTAACTTTAATGTTTGTTGGACAGGATTACCAAGAACTGGAGCTCATATGAACCACTGGTGCTGTTCATATGGTTCATAACCCATACGTCGTGCCAATAGATTTGAGCAAAGCACTGTAAGCAGCGTAGAAGCAAATGGAAGAAACTAAGATAAGTGGCTTTTTATTTATAATTTTTGATGCACACTGTCACTTGATGGTTAACGTTTATTATCTTTTATGGGTGATTTAAAGGGTTTTTCTGCACTATATATTTTGTACAAATAAGTGCCAATTATCACACACTATAATTATTGATAGTTAATCACTCAAACCACATACTTAAAAAAACATACTGGAAAAACAAGCACTTTTCTCTGGTCTGGTAAGCAGAGCTGTAGAGTTAACACAAAATCCTGGAGCCCTACGCTCTGCTATGGAGTCCTTCATACTTATGTATCCTGTTTGTATTCAAAGGGTGACCATGGTAGGTGTGTATGTGAGACTCGTCTAAAGCGACGGTGGTTTCTGTTGGCACATCTGGGCTATGGAGACCGTGATATGGGTCTTTGTGAGACTGGCCAAAGGCGTCGGTGATGTTTGTTGGTGGAACCGCCTAAGGCAACCATGATAGTAGTGTATGTGAGACAAGCTTAAGACCGCCGTGATGTCTATTGGTACATCTGGCCTAAGGTGACCCTAATATGGGTATATGTGAGACTGGCCGAAGGCGACAGTGGTGTCTTTTGGCACATCCGGCCTAAGGCGACAGTGATATGGGTGGATATTAGAGCTGCATCGAACGATTATTTCAGACTAAGAAACCTTTGATAAAAATGTATTTGTTGTTTTTATTTCAAAACCTGCCCCCCTAGTTATGCACATATGAACCCAGGCTTGCCTCACTGCCTCCCAGATATGCCACATACCCCCAGATATGCCTTTCTGCCCTGCCCACATATGCCATATTCTCCCAGATATGCCACTCTGCCCTCTCCACATATGCCTTATATATCCTTTATGCATTGTACTTCCTGATATGCCACTCTGCCCCTGATATGTCTTATACCCCCAGATATGCTACTCCGTCCTCCCCAGATATGCCTTATTCTCCCAGATATGCCTTATACCCACCAGATATGCCATAGTGCCCTCATAGATTCACAGACTTGTTCACAGCTAACTGACACCATATTTTTGTAATAAAATACATGATTAATCTCCACTGCCCCAGGATTTAGATTCCCCTTAGTTTGCACCCCTTAACCTCTAACTGCACCTTTAGTTAACCTTATTAAATTAACCCTCAGTCCTCAGCACTAAATTAACCCTAAATACCCCATTAACCCTAACCACCCCAAATTAACCCAAAAGACCCCATCAATCACAACTGCTTCTAAATTAACCCTAAAGACCGCATCAACCATAAATGACCCCAAACTATAACTGCCCTAATTAACCCTAAAGACCATAAACCATAATATCCCTATATTAATCCTAAAGCCCATTAACCATAACTGGCCTAAATTAACCTAATGCATCTTAATTAACCCTAAAGAGCCCATCACCCCTAACTGCCTCGCCTAAAACTTAACCCAAAGACCCATTAACGCATTAATGCCCCTAAATTAAACCCTAAAGACCATCAACCATAACTGCCCCCTAAATAACCAAAAGAGCCGCATCAACCATACACTGCCCAAATTAACCTGAAGACCGCCATCAACCATAGCTGCCCCTAAATAACCCTAAAGACCCCAAACATAAACTTCCCCTAAAATATCCTAAAACACCCATTAACTACAATTGTCCTAAAATTAACCCTAAAGAGCCCATCAACCATAACTGCCCTAATTAACCATAAAGATCCCATTACCATAACTGCCCCTAAATTAACCCTGAAGACCCCATTAACCATAAATGCTCCTAAACTAACCCTAAAGACCCCATCACCAATAACTGCCCCTAAATTAACCCTAAAGACCCCATCAACCATAACTGCCCCTAAATTAATCCTGAAAACCAAATTAACCAATAATTGCCCTTAAATTAACCCTAAACACCCCATCAACCATAACAGCCCCTAAATTAACCCTAAGGACCCCATTAACCATAACTGCCCTTAAATTAACCCTAAACACCCCATAAACCATAACTGCCCCTAAATTAACCCCCACATCCCCTAACTTTCAGCAGGCCAAATATTAATTTTATACTTACCGTTTCATGAGTTGCTGAGCAGTGTGGACGCTATAAGGGAAGGGGCGGGGGGCAATCATCAGTGTGACTGCAGGGAGGGACTTAAGTGAGAATGAATGAACCGGATTATAAAACAAGTGGTATTTTTCAGAGCATTTTCATCGATTTTAATTAATTATCAATTAGTTGTTGCAGCATCCATAGTGTATATGAGACAGGCTAAAGGCAATGGTGGTGTCTGTTTGCGCAATCGACCTAAAACGACCATAGTAGGGGTGTATGTGGGAGTGACTGAAGGCGATGGTGGTGTTTGTTACCACATCTGTCCCGAGGCAACGTGATATGGGTGTACGTGAAACAGACTGAAGGCAACGGTGGTGTCTGTTGTCGCAACTGACCTAAGGTGACCATGATATATGTGTATATAACTGGAAGAATGTTTGTTTGGATAACCAACCTAAGAGGACCGTAGTAGTGGTGTATGTGAGACTGGTTGAAGGCACAGACAGGTGTCTGTTGGCACATCCGGCCTAAAGCGCCCATGATATGGGTGTATGCGAGACTGGGCGAAGACAGGGGTGGTGTCTGTTGGCACATTCAGGCTATAGCGACCGTGGTGTGGGTGCATGTGAGACAAGCCGAAGTCCACAGTGGTGTCTGCACAACCGTGACGTTATTAGGAGTGTATGTGAGACAGGCCAAAGATGACGGTGATGTCTATTGGCACGTCCTGCCTAAGCCGATCATGGTATGAGTGTATGTGACATTGACATAAGGCAACTGTGGTGTCTGTTGGCGCAACCGGTCTAAGGTGACAGTAGTAGGGGTATATGCGAGACTGTCCCAAGGCGACGGTGGTGTCTGTTGGCACATCCGGCCTAAGGCGACTGTGATATGTGTATATGTGAGAGAAGGGTGTTGTCTGTTGGCTTATCCAGACTAAGACCGTAATATGCAAGACAGGCCCATGGCGACGTTGGTGTCAGTTGACACATCCACATAATGTGACTGTGAAATGGTTATATGTGAGAGTGGCCAAAGGCAACGGTGGTGTCGGTTGGCACATCCAACCTCAGTCAACCATATTAGGAGTGTATGTGAGACAAGCCGAAGATGACGGTTGTGTCTGTTGGCACATCCTGCCTAAGGCGACCATTGTATTAGTGTATGTGAAATTGACAGAAGGCAACTGTGGTGTCTGTTGGCACATCCGGCCTAAGTAGATTGTGATATGGGTATATGTGAAATTGACAGAAGGCGACAGTGGTGTCTATTGGCACTTGGGACCACAGCTGACAGTCATATGAGTATATGTGAGAGTGGCCGAAAGCAACTGGTGTTTGTTGGCACATGCGGCCTATGGCGACCGTAGTAAAGGTGTATGCAAGCTGGCTGAAGGTGACGGTGGTGTCTGTTGGCACATCTGGCCTCAGTTGACTGTGATATGGGTACATGTAAGAGTAGGTGAAAGCAACTGGCGTGTCTGTTAGCACAATCGTTCTATGGTGACAGTAGTAGGGATATATGCAAGGCTGGCCCAAGGCGACGGTGGTGTCTGTTGGCACATCCGGCCTAAGTAGATTGTGATATGGGTATATGTGAAATTGACAGAAGGCGACAGTGGTGTCTATTGGCACTTGGGACCTAAGCTGACAGTCATATGGGTATATGTGAGAGTGGCCAAAAGCAACTGATGTTTGTTGGCACATCCGGCTTGCGGCGACCGTAGTAGAGGTGTATGCAAGACTGGCTGAAGGCGACGGTGGTGTCTCTTGGCACATCCAGCCTGAGTCAACCGTAATGTAAGTAAATGTGAGATTGGCCAGTTGTGACGGTGGTGTCAGCTGGCTTAACCAGCCTAAGACCGTAATAGGGGTAAATGCGAGACTGGCCCAAGGCGACGGTGGTGTCTGTTGCGGCATCCGGCCGAAGACGACTGTGATATAGGTTTATGTGAGATTACTTAAAGGTGAGGTGGTTTCTGTTGAGTCAATTTACGTAAGGCGACCATAGTTGGTGTTGCTATCACACCGGCGAAAGACGATTGTGGTGTCTGTTGGCGCATCCGGCCTGAGTCAACCGTGATATGAGTGTATGTGTGAGTGGCCCGAAAGTGACAGTGGTGTCTGTTGGCACATCCGGCCTATTGCAACCATAGTAGAGGTGTATGCAAGACTTGCTGAGGGCGACGGTGGTGTCTGTTGGCACATCCGGCCTAAGGAGATTGTGATATGGGTATATGTGAGATTGACAGAAGGCGACAGTGGTGTCTATTGGCACATGGGACCTAAGATGACAGTCATATGGGTATATGTAAAAGTGGCCGAAAGCAACTGGTGTTTGTTGGCGCATGCAGCCAATGGCGACCGTAGTAGAGGTGAATGCAAGACTGGCTGAAGGCGACGGTGGTGTCTGTTGGCACATCCGGCCTCAGGTGACTGTGATATGGGTATATTTAAGAGTGTTTGAAAGTGACTGGGGTGTCTGTTAGGCCATCTGGCCTATGGCAACGTGGTAGAGTTGTATGCTAGACTGGCTGAAGGCGACGGTGGTGTCTGTTGGCACATCCGGCCTCAGGTGACTGTGATATGGGTATATTTAAGAGTGTTTGAAAGTGACTGGGGTGTCTGTTAGGCCATCTGGCCTATGGCAGCGTGGTAGAGTTGTATGCTAGACTGGCTGAAGGCGACGGTGGTGTCTGTTCGCACATCCGGCCTCAGTTGACTGTGATATGGGTACATGTGAGAGTGGGTGAAAGCAACTGGGGTGTCTGGTAGCACAACCATTGTAAGGCGACAGTAGTAGGGGTATACGCGAGACTGGCCCAAGTCAACGGTGGTGTCTGTTGGCACATCCGGCCTAAGGAGATTGTGATATGGGTATATGTGAAATTGACAGAAGACGACAGTGGTGTCTATTGGCACATGGGACCTAAGCTGACAGTCATATGGGTATGCGAATGTCGTAGGAGTGTATATGGTGTCTGTTTGCAAATCCAGCTTAAAGTGTCCGTGAAATGGATGTATGTGAAACTATCTGAAGACAGTAGTGGCATTTATTGGCCTAAGGAGACAGTGATATGGCTGTTTTTGAGATTGGCTGAAGACAACTGTGGTGTCTGTTGGAAGATCCGGCCTAAGGCAACCATTATATGGGTTATGTTTTTCTGCACAACTGGCCTAAGGCGATTGTAGTAGGCGTGTATGCGAGACTGGCCAAAGGCGAAGGTGGTATCCGGTCTGAGACGTCCCCCATATGGATTTATGTGAGACTTGCCAACGGTGACGGTGGTGTCTGTTGACACAATCAGTCTAAGGCGAACGTGATATGAGTGTATTTGAGACTAGCCAAAGGCGACGTTGGTGTCTGCTGGCACATCTGGCCCAAGGGAACTGTAATCTGGGTGCATGTGAGACCAGCCGAGATCAGCCGAAGCCAAAGATGGTGTCTATTGGCAGAACGGCCCAAGGTGACTTTCGTGTAGGTGTATGTAAGACTGACTGAATGCGACGTAAGTGTGTGTTTGAGCAACAGGCCTAAGGTTACTGTATTACGGATGAATGTGAGACTGGCTGAAGTCAAGGGTGGGTTCTGTTGTCACATCCCGCCTTAAAAGACCGTTATATAGGTGTATGCTAGACTGGTTGAAGGCGACGGTGGTGTGTTTCTGCACAACCAGCCTAAAGTGACCATGGTGTGTGTGTTTGTGTATAAATCTGACCGAAGGCGACAGTGACGTTTTTTTTGGCTCATCTTGCCCAAGGTGGCCATGATGTGGGTGTATCTGAGACTGGCTGTAGGCAACGCTGATGTCTGTTGGCACATCCGACCTAAGGTGGACCGTGATTTTATGTACGTGATCCTTACCTAAGGGGACAGTGGTGTCTGTTGGGACATCCGACCAATGGCGACTGTGTTATGGGTGTATGTGAGACTAGCCGTAGTCAACGGTCGTGTCTGTTGGGGCAACCGTGCTAAGGGGACCGTAATAGGGGTGTATTTGTGAGTGGCCGTAGGCGACGGAGGTTTCTTTTGGCACATCCAGCCTGGGGCGACCGTGGTGTGGGTGTATGTGAGACAGGCCGAAAGCGACGTTAGTGTGTCTTGGCACATCCAATTTCACATACACCCATATCACTAAAGAAACAGTGATATGGGTGTATGTGAAATCGGTAGAAGGCGACGGGGGTGTGGGTGTATGTGAGATAGGCCGAAGGTGGCGGTCGTGTTTGTAGTGTTGTGCACGTTATTAAGACCAGACTATAGCGACTGTAATGTGGGTGTACATGCGACGGTGGTGTCTGTTGGCACATCCGAACTACGGCAACTGTGGTGTGGGTGTACATGACACTGGCCGATGTGGCCGGTGGTGTCTGTTGGTTCAACTGTCCTAAAGCGATGGTGATATAAGGCGACTGCAGCGTCTGTTTGCATAACCAGTCTAAGACAAACGTGGTGGTGTATGTGAGACTGGCCGAAGTGAACAGAATGTCTCTATGCGCAACCGGCCTATCTATGTGTTTCTTTGTGCAACTATCCTGAGGCTGCAGTGGTGAGTTTGTAATGTCTAATGTAAAACTGACGAAAAGTGATGGTGGTGAGGGTGTGTGTGAGCTTGCACATTGTGTTCTCCCAAAGTTCTCTGTCATCTGCAGGAAATCAACCAGGATCACTCATGTGAAGGGACAGCCACGTACTGCCAACATCTCTTACTCTCAAGTCCTAGTCAAAATGAAGGAATGCAAACAATGTCACCAGTTTTTGAAGCATACAGAGATAATGAAATAATAACACTGTAAGAATGTAAAAGTACAATTGCATTCTAAATCATTCTACATGTAATCAGTAAACCTCTTAGTGCCCAGAGGGACGGGCAATTCTTCAGACACGGTCCCCCAGAGTTTTCCCCACCTGCGTGCTGAAGAATGACTCTGTGTGAGTTCAGAGGTGGCAATTTGTTTTAAATTCTACTTCTGTTTGCAGATGTTGATTTCATAATAAAGTTTGTTTAGTCTCTTAGTTCTGTTTGTGTGTGTTATTATTTTAATATTTTTTTTTAAAAAAATGCCCTCCGTGTACAATTGCCCGGCAATTGTTCTGACCACTGTTCCGTCCCTTTAAAGCTGATAGGTGCAGCTGGCATCACAAAGATTGTAAAGATCATCCAATCGGATGATTGCCCACACTCTATCCTTGCATGCTGCATCAGTCAGACACAGCGTTCAGGTAGAGAGTGTGAGAGTGACAACACATCAACTGCTTGCCTGCAGGATCAGTCTGCATGAAGGAAGAAACCCCTGATGCTAAGTGATGTGTGCAGAGCACAGCAGCCTGTTTGAGGGCAAAAATAGCACAGACAAGCTGTTTGGCAAATAATAGCTGTATGGAGGCACGTATGGCACAGAAGCTGTTTGAGGTACAAGAGCAATAACAAGCTTTTTGGTGGCAAGGATGACACTGACGTGCTGTTTGGGGCAATTATGGAACTTGTGGCCTGCACAGAGCCCTAACCTTTAACCCACTGAACACCTTTGGGATGAATGGGAATGCTGATTGCAAGCCAGACCTTCAGGTTAGCTTCTTGTTGAAAACCTTGCCAGAAGAGGTGTGTGGGGTTTTAGAATTAGCATGTGTGTGTGGGGTTTGAGAATTAGCAGGGAGTGTTAGTGTACAGTGTTTTGAGTGTTATGAATGTTTAAGTGTGCAAAGTGGTCTGCAGTGTAAAAGAATGGGGGGGTCACAAGAGAATATTTATGTATGTGGTGCCACAGGGTCTAGGACCAGCACTGAGTGTGTGTTCCCTTTTCAGTGATTCTTCCCTGTCTGTTAAGTTATCGTCCATCTTTCATAGGAGCATGTAGTAGAACAACATACACCTCTAACTAAATATGCATAAAGATTGTACACACATTAAATATAGGTAACAGTGAATAATATAACCAAGTTACATTGTGACCCTAGCTGGGTACTCTCGCCAAACTAAGCTTCCTCCTGTGGGGACAACAGGGGTTAACCCCTTCAGCACCACTGTTGTAGAGAGAAGGGAGATTGCCGCTGCACCAGAGCTGCATTGGCGCCGTGGCTAGCTATAGCTTAGCGTTTTCAGTGCATGTCCTGAAAAAGACAGTGAGGTATTACAGCAGCCCACCCCAAGCATCAGATAACACAAATGTTGAGTTGAAAACAGGACTCAGTTTATTTGGAAACACACCAGTATTTAACCCCTTCAATTCACTTGAAACCATGTCTCTCACCCTCCTCCCGTGCAGAAAAAGGTTATTCATTTAAAAAAAAATAATAAAAAAATCATTAAAATAATAATGAAAAAAATAAACTGATCTAAGTGTTTTCCCTAAGAGGACCTCTAACCATTTTAAAAAAAAATATATAAAAAAATAAAACATTTTTTTAAAATATATATAAAAGGTAATAATAAAACCCGTTAAGCCATAAGCATAAAAATTCTACAAAAAATGTACACCTTATAGTATGTTCCCTGGTGCTAGGAAAATATGGAAAATCTATATAAATTAGGTATTTCTGAAATCAGGACACCTGAATTGATAAACTTGGAGGGAATTTTCCATCACTTTACCTAATTTTGTGAGGGTTCAGAGGGAATTTTTTCTAATTTTCACTAGTTTTTACTAAATTTTCAGCTAATCATCCAACTATGATATCAAAAGAAAGCTCTGTCCCTCCTTGACACGCTATTCAAAGGAAAGGAGAAAAATCACTGAACCGACAGCACACAAATGGCAAAATTGCTCTGGGACTCTGGTACCAAAAACCCCTGGGATTGAAGGGGTTAAACAGCATAAAGGGGTAATTTAATACAATAGCAACAGCAAACCACACATAGTACTCCATCAGCCCTTTTTTGCACACTGCTCAGTACTTGCAAATATTGGTCATGGAGCTCTCTGTCCTATAAGTCCTGACCCGATGGAGAGTAAAACATTACACATAAACCCCCTCTCAAAATGCAGGTGCCTCAAGAATGTGTCCGAGCTCCACATTCTTTAGAGTCTCTGGTAATTGGAGAAATGTGGCACTCTGTACTAGGAGGAAGAAGTAGTGCTAATGGACCCCCTGTACCCTCACCACCTCCCTCATCTGCATTTAGTGCACAAGACCTTGCTGACTATTTCCAACAAAAAACACAATCCATCCGCAACAACATTCCTGTGCATGTTCTCCCCGTTCCTCCTCCTTCCGCAATCAACCCCTCTGCCGCACTTAACTCCTTCCCCCCAACCACAGTGAACAAAGTACTCGCTTTACTCTCTTCCTCACACCTCACTATATGCCCTCTCGACCCCATCCCCTCATACCTAATCCCTCTCCTCTAACCTTACTCCTGCCCTCACTCACATCTTCAACTTCTCACTCTCTACTGGCATATTCCCATCCCCATTCAAACATGCACAGGTCACTCCCATCCTCAAGAAACCCTGCCTTGAACCAAATTCCCCTGCTAACTACCGCCCCATATCACTACTTCCAATAACATCTAAACTCTTAGAAATACTAATCTACGACCGTCTAACCCACTTTCTGCCCTCAAACTCCCTGCTTGACCCCCTGCAATCCGGTTTCCGCCCACAGCACTCAACCGAAACTGCTCTCACCAAAGTCACAAATGACCTTCTATCTGCTAGAAACAATGGCCATTACTCTATCTTAATCTTACTTGACCTCTCTGCTGCCTTTGACACAGTCAACCTCCCCCTCCTACAGACTCTCAGCTCTCTTGGTGTCTGTGACACTGCTATCTCCTGGATTAACTCATATTTTTCCAACAGATCCTTCTCTGTGTCTTTTGCTGGTGACTCCTCCTCCTCAATGCCTCTGTCTGTTGGAGTACCTCAGGGCTCTGTCCTGGGTCCTCTACTATTCTCCATCTATACTTCCTCACTTGGAAAACTCATCGACAGCTTTGGATTCAAATACCACCTCTATGCAGACGACACACAAATCTATCTCTCTGCATCTGTCCTCTCTCAGATCAGCAGCTGTCTATCTGGCATCCCTTCCTGGATGGCCTCTCACCACCTCAAGATAAAGACTGAGCAATTCTAATCCCCCCACTAACTAACCACCCCCTCTCACTAACACCGCTCCCCTCTACCCCTCTACCTATCCTCCCTCATCAGCAAATATACTCCAGCCCGCCCTCTAAGATCCAACAAGGACCTGCTCCTTGCATCTTCACTTATCACCTCCCCCCAATGCCCGCCTACAGGTCTTCTCTCACGTAGCACCAACCCTCTGGAATTCCCTTCCCTGTGCTGTCCGACACCAACTCTTCACTCCTTCAAACACTCCCTAAAAACTTTTCTCTTCAGGGATGCCTACCACTCACATAAACTCCCCCTACATTAACATCATTCACTACCACGCAGTCCTCACCTCCTGTTTCTCACCCCTTATCCACCTAGAATGTAAGTTCCTGCGGGAACAGGGCCCTCCATTCCTCTTGTATCTGTATGTCAATTGCTTGTCATTATCTGTACATTTTTTACCTTGTACAGCGCTGCGGAATCTGTCGGTGCTTTATAAATAAAGTATAATAATAATAATACCCACCTCCCCAAAAACAGAACCCATTTCAAGGCCAGGGCCAATAGCCTGTAGGGAGAAAGCTTGCCTCCAGGAGCCCAGGGCACAGAGGCTTCTGTGACCAAAGTGGTTTAGTTCCAAAATAAACCTAAATTAAAAATAGAGAATACATTTTATATTTTTTTCCTTTCAGCTTACCAGCTACCACTCTGATCACCATCATCATCATTCTGGATGATGATGGGCATTGTAGTCTACAAAACCTCTCCAGTAAGTCTTTTATTATTTAAAAAGTTAACTGATTTATTATACAATTATATGTCCTTAACTATGGAAAAGGGTTATTTACAGAGCAGAGTGGAACCTGTGACACCACAGTTAATGACCCCTGTATGTTTCAGGTATTTTTTTTCCTTACTAGCCTACTGATATACTGACAATATAAAGGTTTGCCGTATGACTCCACATTTACAGGTACATTCTAATCTTTCATGTGTTTGTCCAATTAAACATGCAAGACTTCCGCAGGTGGGGTGAGGGAATTAAATGATAGCAATTATGATGTACAGCCAGCAATGTATTTACCTGCCTCCTCGCTTTTGCAGCAAGGGGACTGTTGTCCCTTGGACCTTTCCTCAAGGCTAGGATTCACTCACAATGTACAAAATAGTAATTTTGTTAATGGTAGTTAATGATAGCTACACTTTGCTGGTGACAGTTCTGCGTGTAGATTCCATCTGATGAAGAGCCCTTGAGGTCCTGAAAGCTTATGTGACACCACATATTTTTTGTATATGCCCAGTGAAAGGTATCCCTTTGTGCAAAAGACTCCCATCTTCTTATTAATATGCAATCTAACTATCAACAGTGCACAAGACTGGGCAATTCATTTTTAAATACATTGGAGGATGAAAACACCTAGGTATAATTCTCTACATTCTTCATCATGAGTCTGGTTGTTGTGCATTAGAGTAAAGCTTAAGGCAAGGTCTTTGTGGATGGGTGAAAGATAAATTGAATCCCTGCACATGAGCTGTAACAGCTGGGCAAATCCATATTTTTCATAACTATATTGTTTTCAAACAAAATCATTAAAAACATTTTGTATTCCTTTAAGGTTAAAGCACATCTTTATGTCCAAATATCGGACAGCAGCTTAGGTTTATAGGAGGAAGGACACGCAATAACTCAAGTAAAGTAAAATGTAGATTGAAAAAATGTGAATACCGATATGTTCATTCATCTACCCCAACATCTGTTTTTGTAACTTTTATTTAAGACATATATTCGGGGCCAATACAAACCATTGTGTGGAAATCTGTTCATAAACAGGACTATGCATAGGACTAAAAGGAGATTTAGTCTAAGGCAAAGGGAAGGTTTTTTTTACAGTTAGGACAATAAGGATGTGGAATTCTCTGCCTGCAGAGGTAGTTTTATCAGAGTCCGTACAAACATTTAAACAACAATTGGATGAATACTTGCAAAAACATAATATTCAGGGATATATTTTTTAAATTATGGGGAAACAGCTTCTTGATCCAAGGAGATATCTGACTGCCAAGAAGGATTTTTTGTGCAAAATTGGAAAGAGCCACAACTTTTTGCCTTATTTTGGATCAACAGCAAGAAATAAACAGATATGGGAAAGGCTGAAATTGATGGATACATGTCATGCCAAGCTAATTGGGTGGTGCATAGATCAGTGTGACAGCATAACACATTATCCTACTGCACTGCAACATTCTTGTGATGGAAATCTGGTGGCCAAAGAGAGCACAAAGTGGCCTAACCTACTTTTACCAAATTTAATTTATCAATATTGAAATTAAAAACAGACTAAGGAAGGTGATATGACAGCAACAGTAGCAGAACCCCAACATTAGAAAAATTAGAAAAAAAATTAGAATCCCTCGGAGCAGGGCACAGGGCAGACAGTGGCAGATAGTTCAATCCCTCCCATATTAAAAACAAGAATAAGACTTAATCCACTGAGTAAAAAAGCACAGGCCAGGCACCAGCAAACAGATGCACATGACTAATCCCATTTGAAAAAATAAGAATTAATTCCCCAAAATAAGGAAGGGCAGAGAGGAGCAGCAGCAGAATGGCACTGGGCCTGTACAAGCAGGCATTGACAGATGATAGGCACATGTAGCCCCTTAAAGCAGGACTGAATTTCCCCAATATTACACAAATTAAAATAATTGATCATCCAGAGTAAGGATGGTGAAAGAGTGGCAGCCACAGAAGTAGTAAGGCAGTGGGCCTGGGCAGGCAGGCATTGGCTGATGATAGGCACATGCAACCCTTTGAAGCAGGACTGAATTTCCCAAATAATATATATTATGCATATCATAATGCCTGCATTTGTCACCAATATTTAATTATGAATGACAAATAATATGAGGATGATGATAAAAAGATAATCAAAACATGTAACTTGTCCACAAATTGCAGGTTTGGCTGGTAGCATAAATGGGTACCTGTCTTAAACTACACAGGCGACTTCTGTCTAGGGGCGCTTGTAACCCACGACCTCAATCACTAGGATGAAACAAAATCAAAATACGAAATAATAGTGTAATCAAGTGAGACACTTTTGGAAATAGAGGAACAAAATAACTTCAATAGTTGCACTCACAATGTATATGAGCCTTTAAAGTCACAAATAAACTCCTTGGTGTGTGTGTGTCAATTCGTCAAGCCCGCGAGCTTAGAAGAAAAGAAAATATATCTACCATAGGGTGATACCTTTCTGAACTCTTATACAGGCAGTAGTTGGATGCACTCACATTTTAGTTGGATATATCAAGCATATCTGATGATAAAAAAAGAATAATAAGACAGACAAGACAGACATGTAAAGAATGAAGTTCTTGTTAGTTGCACATAATCTAATTTAAAAGACACAAGTAATGGGACTGGCTTTGGAACACCTTACAATTTCTACTACATGCTTGTGAACAGTAGAAAAACTGAAGTGGAACCTTTTAAACAGGAGGAGTTGTTTTGAATGCAATATGTACAGTACCTCACAAAAGTGAGTACACCCCTCACATTTTTGTGAATATTTTATTATATATTTTCATGTGACAACACTGAAGGAATGACACTCTGCTACAATGTAAAGTAGTGAGCATACAGCCTGTATAACAATGTAAATTTGCTGTCCCCTCAAAAAAACCCAACACACAGCCATTCATGTCTAAACATTGGCAACAAAAGTGAAAATGTCCAAATTGGGCCCAATTAGCCATTTTCCCTCCCTGGTGTCATGTGACTCATTAGTGTTACAAGGTCTCAGGTGTGAATGGGGAGCAGGTGTGTTAAATTTGGTGTTATTGCTCTCATACTCTCTCATACTGGTCACTGGAAGTTCAACATTGGCACCTCATGGCAAAAAACTCTCTGAGGATCTGAAAAAAGAATTGTTGCTTTACATAAAGATGGCCTAGGCCAGGGGTGTACAAGTTTTTTTTGCAGTGGGCCACTTCATCAGAATTGTATATATTCGGGGGCCACACTCATTTTTCACTGTGAGAAAATATGGCCTTTAATAAGATATGCAGATTAAAATAAAATAAATAACACTTTTCCTCTCACTGATTTTTGGGCCTAGAAAGTTTTGTGACTACGATATGGCTTGGCATGATACCCAGGCAACCAGTAAATGCTGGAACATAGGCATGATGGGACTGTGATTGCTGTTAGCAATCACACTCCTATCATGTTAAGCCAGCCAGTACATGCTGAAACCTGGCTAGCTGCCCCCCTTGTGTATTGATGCAGCCAGCAGTATGGGGTCTGCACATCACTTATAGCCACCGTGTACCATGCCTTCCCCACTTACACATCCATGCCATCACACACACACACACCGATTCATTCATATATTCATTAATTCACAGATTCATTCCCTCAATCACGTATACTCATTCAAATACCCTCCCCCACCCCCTTAACTGCACTGCAGCTCTCTCAATGCCACTCACAGACTTCAACAGGGGGCATGGCCTCCCTCTGCATTCTCTTGTACTGCACAGAAGAAGCAGGACTGGGGCATGTGATGTCACGTACATTCACGTGACTCTGCTGGGTTACGCTTCCTCTGTGCAGTACAAGTCTGTGAGCTGTGTTGAGAGAGCTGTAATGCAGGTAAGCAGCAGGGCTCTTGTGATCCCAGTTGCCCTGGCTGCTGATCTCACGCCTCGAGGTCCCGCGGGCCGCATGTTGGACGCCCCTGGCCTAGGCTATAAGAAGATTGCCAAGACCCTGAAACTGAGCGGATGCATGGTGGAAAAGACCATCCAGAGGTTTCACAGGACAGGTTCCTCTCAGAACAGGCCTCGCCATGGTCGACCAAAGAAGTTGAGTGCACGTGCTCAGTGTCATATCCAGAGGTTGTCTTTTGGAAATAGATGTATGAGTGCTGCCAGCATTTCTGCAGAGGTTGGAGGGGTGGGGGGTCAGCCTGAAAGTGCTCAGACCATACGCCGCACACTGCATAAAATTGGTCTGCATGGCTGTCGTCCCAGAAGGAAACCTCTTCTAAAGATGATGCACAAGAAAACCTGCAAACAGTTTGCAGAAGACAAGCCGACTATGGTCATGGATTACTGGACCCATGTCCTGTGGACGATAAGACCAAGATAAGCTTATTTGGTTCAGATGGTGTTAAGCATGGGTGGGGGCAACCAAGTGAGGAGTACAAAGACAAGTGTGTCTTGCCTACAGTCAAGCATGGTGGTGGGAGTGTCATGGTCTTGGCCTGCATGAGTGCTGCCGACACTGGGCCACAGGGCAGTATTACAACATGATAACGACCCCAAACACACCTCCAAGACGACAACCGCCTTGCTAAAGAAGCTGAGGGTAAAGGTGATGGACTGGCCATGCCTGTCTCCAGACCGAAACCCTATTGAGCATTTGTGGGGCATCCTCAAACTCCTTATCCACCAGCTCTGTGATGTGGTCATGGAGTAGTTGAAAAGGATTCCAGTGGCAACCTGTGAAGCTCTGGTAAACTCCATGCCCAAGAGAGTTAACGCAGTGTTGGAAAATAATGGTGGCCACAAAAAATATTGACACTGGGCCCAATTTCAACATTTCCACTAAGGGGTGTACTCACTTTTGTTGCCAAGGTTTAGACATGAATAGTTGTGTGTTGAGTTATTTTGAGGGGAAAGTAAATTTACATTGTTATACAGGCTATACACTCACTACTTTACATTGTAATTTCTTCAGTGTTGTCACATGAAAAGATATAAAATATTTAAGATATAATAAAATGTGAGGGGTATACTCACTTTTGTGAAATACCGTATGTTTCCCATTTATTTAATATTCTATTTAAAGAAACCTAAAATGTGATAAATTATAAGCCAAACTTATTTTTTCCTGTAAGACCATAATTGGCCTTGGTCCCCGTGTGGCCAATATCGACTGTACGGAATTGCGTTTCCTCCAGGATCCGTACAGCCTCTTAAAGGGACATGAACCTATGCATTCCAAGCCTCCATTTCAATCCTGGGCAGGAAATTCAATTGCAAGGACTATTCAAACCTGGTTCTTATGCTATATCAGTGCCTGTGATAGTGCCTTGTGCATTTGGCTGCGTATAATAAACTCATTGATTTTTTGGTTCTGACCCTGGCTTGTACCAAGTTCCTGCACTGCTGGTCTTTTTAGCCATGACAATATTTTTGCCTTCAAATGTTGTTATAATAAGGATAATTAGACATAATTTGAAAGACAAGGGTACTCGGAGAATTCTGAAATAGTCACTATAAATGGAATACAATATATCTAATGGGATTTATATGAAATGTATGTTTTTGTTGATGTGAATCTATACTTCTGCTTAGTAGCAATGCTGTTTATAGTAGTTTCGTAGTTTACAGTAGTTTAGGTTGAGAAAAGACTTGTGTCAATCAAGCTCAACCCTTTTCCTATTCCCTGTTTATCGCTGTTGATCCAAAAGAAGGCAAAAAACCCTTATGTCAGATATTTCGAATTGTGCTTTCAATAGGGAAAAAATTCCTTCTTGACTCCGAGTGGCAATCAGATTTCTCCTTTGATCAACAAGCACTAAATACATACATGACCCTCTATATTCTGCTTCATTAAAAAAGTATCCAGGCCCCTTTTAAAGGAATCTAATGTATTTGCTAGCACCACGTCTTCAGGCAGTGAATTCTATACTTTTTTGTCCTTACTGTAAAAAATGCACTTGGCTGTCGTACGCTAAATCTCCTTTCTTCAAGTCCTTCATAATGTTCTATTAATAAACAGGTCTTTAGAAAGCCCTTTATGGGCCCTGTGCGTATTTATAAAACTTTACCATATCCCCTCTATAACGCTGTTTCTCTAATGTGTACAAATTTAACTTTTCTAGCCTTTTTTGATAACTAAAACTTTCCATCCCCCTTATTAGTTTTGTGGCCCTCTTCTGATTTTTTTTCTTGTTCCATAATGTTTTTTTTTTAAGAAAAAGCGCCCAGAATGGAACTGCATATTCAAAGTGGGTGTCACGGAAGCCTCCGTGCCATGGTCTCCTGGACGGGCCTGAGGGCCAGCCTCTTCCCTACAAACTATGAGACCTGGCCTTTGAAGGGGTTCTTTTTTGGGGAGCTGGATACAGGGGGCTCCATTAGGACTACTTCTATTTTTGGAGGGGGTTTATGTGTCGTGTAACTCTCCATCGGGTCAGGACATACAGGACAGAGAGCTCCATGGCCAATATTTTCACCAGGATCTAGTATCCAGCAGGTTTCAGCCAGAAGTCAGGGAAGCACCTGTGTTTACCATCCTCCCCACAGACTACAATAGCGACCCCTTACTCGGCTGAGGTGGGCTGAGTGCAAATACTGAGCATGTGCAAAGGAGGGCCTGATGAAGAACTTTGTGTTGTTTGTTGTGTCTATTGTATGTAAATTACCTCCTTGCTGTTTAAATAACCAAGTGTTAACAAAAGTCCTGTTTTATAGTTTATGGGAACATGATTTAGGGGTACAATTTTCGGATCAGGAGTGGAATGATATCGCCTACCTGACTCATAGAGGGGTCATTTCCAGCAGGACCCAGGAGTTAGCTTTTAAGATACTCACCCGTTGGTACCGGGTTCCGGCGGAACTACACAGGTTCCTTCCTCAGGTATCTCCGCTATGTTGGCGCTGTGAATCCCACACGGGCTCCTATGTCCACATATGGTGGGACTGTCCACTGGTGCGTCCCTTTTGGTCCAGGGTGGCGGCGGTGATTAGGGAGGTTTGCGACCCTGACTACCAATTGTCTCCCCAATTGGTTTTGTTACAAGCCCCCCCTGTCCCGGTAGGCAGTTATAAACGTTCTCTTGTCGTGCACTTTCTTAATGCGGCCAGAGCCTTAATCCCTCAATTTTGGAAATCTCATTCCACTCCTCCGATTCAGGTTTGGCTTCAAAAGTTAGTTTTCATTTGTCACATGGAATATCTGGTGATGTCCTCCAGGGGCCTGGCGCATAGGCATGATTTGCGTTGGTTCCATTGGAAGGTTTTCCTTCTCTCTTCGCGTTTTTCCTCCATTGTAGGTGTTGATGCTCCCCCATCCATTTAATGACTTTGTATTGTCCCCTTTTGTGCGCCTATCGGACCTCTTTGACAAGTGACTTTTCTTTTGTTTTTTATCACGTCGTTGATACCGCTCATGTGCTGTTCTGTTTTGTTTGGTTGTATCTTGATCTCTGTGAATCTACATACTGAGGCAGTAAGCATACATTCACTGCCGGTACTTACCTGATCTTCACGAACCTTCATACTCGCAATTTTTGTTTCTTTTCTTGAACCATGCTCTGTTACACTTACCTGTGTGTGATGGCTGTTGTGATTCTGCATATCTGTGTATTTGGGGTTTCGTCTCCTTCTGTCGCGCGGCCGTGTCTTCCACATTACATGTATTGTATTCATTGTATATGTTTCCAGTGACATTTACTCTGTACCATTCATTCCTGTATTTACTGCTTGGTTCTCTGTCATTGTGGTTCGTTTCACAATAAACAGAATTGAAAAAAAAAAAAAGTCCTGTTTTCACCTTAACATGAATGCTGTGTGATGCTTGGGGTGGGCTGCTATGGTACTTTATTGTTCTTTTTAGAACAAATGCCACACCTAGTCGGGGCACAGGGCGACCCGTCACAGTGGGGTCTTACCATGAACCTTTAAAGAGGCTCTTTTTAATACATGTCAATATCCTATTTGCCTTTGCAGCCACTAGCTGGCACTGTGCACTACTACTAAGTCTATTGTCTACAATTACTCCCCTAATCTTTTTCATCAGTGATTTTCCCCAAAGAAATACCATTTAAATCAGGCATGTCCAAACTTTTTTCGAAGAGTGCCAGATTTGATGAAGTGAACATGTGCGAGGGCCGACCATTTTGCCTGACATTCTTTGAACCATTAAACTAAAATGCAAATTGACTATTTTATGCAAAGTTTATTGAAATGGCAAACTTTTCATTTTGTGACTTGAATGACAAATCTAAACAGGTTTTAAATCACTCTGCCTTTAATTTAAAAAAAAACATATCTATATTTGGGCAACTTATCTGGGGGGGCCTTATCAGTCCCGAACGCGGGCCGCAATTGGCCCTCTGGACGGACTTTGGACATGCCTGATTTAAATGATATGTTGCATTTTCATTATTATGCCCAAAATGCACAACTTTACATTTGTCAACAATTAATCTCATTTGCCATCTATCAGCCCAGTTAACCAATTTATCCAAATCCTTTTGCAGTGAAGACACTGAAACCAACTCCACTTATGACATCTGTCCGTTTTGAGAACTTCCCATTTACCACCACTCTCTGTGTTCTATCTTTTAGCCAATTCTCAATCCGCAGACAAACATATGGCCCTAAGCCTATTTCAATCAATTTGTACAGTAACCTTTTGTGTGGAACCGTATCAAATGCCTTAGCAAAGTCTAAATATATCGCATCCACTGCAGCACCCATATCTATATTTTTTACGCACTTCTTCATAGAATGTAATTAAGTTAGTTTGACAAGATCTGTCTTTCACAAAGCCATGTTGGTTCCTGCTAATGTAATTCCTGTTCAAGATGAAATTTTGAATATGTTCCACATCGCTAAAATCGTGGTGATTGTGGGGGCACTGCTGCTGCTGTCTGCCCAGGTTATGGTGATGGGTCTTTAATGTTTTGAAGCTGTTTTTCTGCCTGAAGACCTGGACATTTTGTTAGAATACATGGCATCATAGACTCCATCAAATAGTTGAACCTTCCAGCCAGGCAATGATCCAAAACATATACCAAAATCAACACAAGAATGGTTTACTGATAATAAAATCAAGGTTCTACTATGGGCAAGATCACCACTACCAGCAACAGGAGAAGACATGTGAAAATGTACGAAAAATTATTCAGATGAATTATTTGGGTTGCTTTTGGCCCATTCTTTTTCAGACAATAAATCTTGTTTCCTGCCCATTCGTTACTGATTCCTGAGTAAGGAAGGAGATAGAGCAGCAGAATTAGAAACTTACTCTGAATATTGTGTGCTGGGTCATGGGTTGTTTGCCATATAAAATTTTGTTTAGACTGGCTTTCATGTTAGCCTTTTTTGGAGCCCTGCATATTGAGAAGATGGTCTATACGAACAAGGTTCATCCGGTTTGATTTGAAGGAATTGGATGTGCTGTGTACTCAGCAAATTTTATACCTTTTCATCAGAAGATCCAAGACAGAATGATGTACCCAGGTGTTATTATTTTAAATTGTTGCAGCTGTGTAGGCGTTTCAAGCGTTTCTGTCACGAGAGCGCATTAAGCAAGTTGTTAGATGGTCGACTGATTGCTATAAATTGTATGTTTGACCTCACTTATTGTAATATATCTCATTTTAGATGGTGCTATCAGGCTGCTATGGATTCTAGGACATGCTTACATTTATTGCGGCTCTCGCCACGCAGAGGACAGGGTATATGGACAGAACTTAGGTTTCCCTCAAGATAAAGTCTGAATTTGCTGGTGTGGTCTGCTAAGCCATCATTAGTATTAGGTGTTGCTCCTTGGCAAGGTTAGTTCCAGTCCTCTGCCTCTACTTTCCCCGCTTCCCTGCTAGGTATAGAGAGGCATGACAAGGGGGTGGCGAGGCATCCTTGGGAGGGGTGGAGCTTCCTCCCGTACACTCCACAAGTCTCCCAATCACTAGTTGGCAGGGATGGTGTGCAGTGTGCGGGGCTAGTGGTGATGGTGGCGACGTCACGCCCCCTCTCATATAAAGCCACAGCTCTCTGTCTCATGCAGAGATAGTCTGACACTACTCACATAGCTCAGGGTCTCCCACTATCTGTGCTCTCCTTCTATCCTTCCTGTGACAAGCCTGCCCTTTCTGAACCTTGGACTGCCTACTGGATTAACCCTTTGCCTGCCGCCTACCTTTCTGAACCTTGCACTGCCTATTGGATTAACCCTTTGTCTGCAGCCTGCCTTTTGACCCCAGTTCTGTTCTCAGATTTGCCTTGTGTCTCTCCTTCCTATTGGCCTCTGCACATTGTTCCTGCTCTACGCCTTTGTTGTACCTGTTGCTATACCAGCACCCTGGGCTCCTCTCCTAGCTACCTCTAGGCAGAGCCTATCATATTTAAAGAAGTTACTTTGGTCTGGTCCAAGATAGTTTCTTGACCTGTGTGGAAGAATTCCCCTAATCCTAAAGCATTAGAGCATTGTTGTAGGAGACTAAATGTGGCAATTTCCGGGTTTATTACCAGGAATGGGGGGGTATTGCCATCAGACATAAGCAACTGAAGGGAAACAATACAGATGTCATGCGTAAGGATGGTGTTCACCAGTCATCTATTGGGTAAAATATTTTCAACATGGACATACAGTCAGGAATAGCACTGGCCGCTGGAGGGGACATAGAGTCTGGTGTAGATGGGCTGTAGCTGTGACTGTGATGGAGGAAGAGAGCCCCATTTTTGCCAGCATGTAATGGATAAGGCTTAGAATCAGGCTTAGAATCAGGCTAGTCCAGTGGGCGGCTTATGGCACTCACTGGACCAGGGCAATTGGAGTACTCTGGTGAGAACCGCCTGCAAGGCCCTGCTGCTGGTGGGTTGTTCATACTTAGTTTAATGTTCATGTCTGTGTTTAAACTGTTGTTAATGTTGACATGGGTATAATAAAGTTGTGCCAATGCCCTTCTCATATATCTGTCTCTTACATTTATTTCAGGGAGCACAGGTAGGGGTTGAAGGTTGTTTAGGCCTCAGGCCATAAGCCGCCAAATGGGAAAAATAATTTATTTGATTAAAAATAAAATCTTATTTTGGAGAATAATAAATTAATATGGCTGCTCTAAATAATATACATGTTAATTGGCTTTCTAATTTATAAGTATTGCTTATTTTAATCTATAAAAATGTTACAACAGGGATACGTTTTACATTTGTCATGATTGATTTTGAGAAACATTTTTGCCTGCATCATAAGTACTTGAAAATCATCGGGGGTATTGATAAATGAATAGGACAGATTACGTAGATGGATGCATTGCTTGCCAAGCTAATTTTAAGCTTTCAAACTTGTCTGCTAACACACAAACATAAAAGGTGATTGACAAAGTGGGCTTTAGTTACTTACAAAATGAGCAAATCCTGGCTTTCAAGCATTAAAACCTAGATCCAGACAACATTGTTTTCCAGAATTTTGAATTGCAAAAATTAAACAGTAACTATTTTCCCATTGAGAGGTCAGCCACTTTTCATTGTTTTGTAAAAAAGAAAAAATGGTTCTGCACTCAACTCCCAGGAAGCATAAACCCTCTTGAAGCACACAAACAAAGAAAAGGAATCCCAGCACTCCAAACAGTTTCCAGTCTCTAGAACACTTTATTAAGCAAGAGCAAACAAAAGCAACATTTCGGCCAAACAGGGCCTTTGTCAAACTTGGTTTAACTGTAACCATGCTTTAGCACTTTCAGTCATCAAAGTAGTATCATCTGAATACCTTACATTGTTAATGTTTCCAGCAATTATAACTTCAGCCTTGTATTCATCAAGCCCAGCAAGTTGCATGATGTGTTTTGGGTAAAACTTGAATAAGTAGGGTGAGAGTATACAACCCTGCCTTACTCCTTTCCCAATCTTAAAATCCAAAATAAAAGCTCCCAAAGACAGCCATAACATACTTATGAAATATAACAGACTTTTACCCCAGGGGCTGACAGCCCTATTCCTCAGTTATCTCTTCCTGCATTACATGGGGATCCTGATCCTCCACTATACAGCGTTTGGGTTAGACAGCATTGGCAGTCCCTCCGCCTGACTGGGCATCCAGGACAAGAATGGGTTTCCCAGGCAGGAACATAATAAACCACTATAACACACAGTAATAACAGTTTGAGAATTGATTAAGGAATGCATGGCAGTAATAACAGTATGAGAATGTATTAAGAAATACATGGCAGATAGAGTAATGCAGATAATACGGTGGCTGACTAAACACACCACAATCTGTCTACCCAACAGCCTCTCAAACCACCTGTAGGCTAACCCTCAGACATTGCCCTTATAGCTGATGGGTACCAGTTGGTGCACAGATGTATTAGGACTCCTTAAGGTAATCCACAAGTTTAATGCAACTATTACTGCAATCCACAAGAAAGGCTGTGTAATTCTGTTCCATTTTTGTCTGTGATAGAAAGAATGCCCTATTAGAGTGATAAGGGAAGAAGATACTCCAGGGTCTGTCACCCATTTACTGTGTCTGGATCCTGGTGTTCAGTCCTCTTTCAGGATGCAGCTGGCAGCACACCCTCGATTCACACTGCTCCACAGGTTACACTGGTTTATGGATAAAAAATATACCTCACCGCTGCAGCATGTCCTGCCCCCTTTAGGAGTCTCACCTCACTTTTGAACTTTGGCACCTGACGACAGTGACTGGATGGGTGGTCACATGACTATGTGACCACCCATCCAGTCACTGTCGTCAGGTGCCAAAGTTCAAAAGTCCCAGAAATGCTGCAGTAGCATACCTAGCGGGGGCACTCTGCCCCGGGTGACGCTCATCAGGGGGATGCTACCTTGGGTTGTCATATTCCAGCGCTCAACAGTGAAGGAGGGTGCACTGTGGCAGAGCAGGAACATGGAGGTGTCACGCTGCCATAGCAGCACTTCTGGATGTCCAAAACCTGTTTGCATTTAACTACAAAGGGGGAGAGGGTAGATAGTGAGAAACAAGGGAGAGGGGGGCTAGATAGTGAGAAGCGAGGGGGAGATAGTGAGAAGGGGGAGAGGGGATAGATAGTGAGAAGGGAGAAGAGGGGGATAGATAGTGAGAAACGAGGGAGAGGGGGTAGATAGTAAGAAGGGGTAGACGAGGGGGAAGGTAGATAGTAAGAAAGAGGGTAGTAAGTGTATTGAAATAAACAGTGAGAATGAGTGAGAGGATGAATTAATATGTGGATGCATTGTGTGAATGAGTGAGAGAATGAATGAATGTGGATGAATTGTCGGAAAGAGGGAGATAATGAGTTTGTGAGAATGCATTAATGAATGTGTAAATTTGTGTGAATGAATGAGAGAAAATAAATGACTGTGAATTAATTATGTAAATGAAAGTGTGAATTAGTGAGTGACTGTAAAAGTGTTTGTGTGTATCATAGATGTATAATTGATTTGTGGAAAGGCAAAGATGGCACAAGCAGGATGTTTGAGCCTTGGGGACCAAGATGACACAAGCAGGGTGTTTATGGGGCAAAATGGCAAGTCCTATGTGTGTAATTTAGGTGCTGGTCAGGTTCTATGTGATTTCCAGTTGATCTATACCTGCAATGCTATGTTTCCATACATTATCATTGTATGCCTGCAAATAGGGGATTTGTATGTCTGATTCCATGCCTCCAGTGCTGAGTTCACATGTGAACAATAATGATAACAATATAATATATATATATATATATATATATATATATATATATATATATATATAAATTGCTAACAACAATCACACTCCTATCATGCTCAGGCAACCAGTACATGCTAGAACATGGGCATGATGGGAGTGTGATTGCTGTTAGCAATGGTATATGTATATATATTGAATTTGTTTTTGTCCAGTTTTGGTGTGTTACTTACTTTAAATAAAAGTGTGCGATTTTTTTATGGTGGGGGGATCATTTTCAGTTTCCGCCAAGTAAATGCTGAATTTTCGGTTTCAATCCAGAATTTTCATTTTGGTGCATCCCGCCAGACACTGAAGTGGTAGGCCTATACCACATCAATGTTTGGCGAATTATATAGTGATAGGGGTTATGCTGCACTATTGTCAATGTCTGGCTCAATGTATAGTGATAGGGATTACACTGTAGCACCTTCAATATCTGCCTCAGTATATAGTGATAAGTGTTATGCTGTACCACTGTCAATGTCTTCCTCAGTATATAGTGATAGGTGTCATGCTGTACCCCATCAATGTCTGCCTCAGTATATAGTGATAGGTATTATGCTGTACCCCCGTCAATGTGTGCCTCACTATATAGTGGTAGGTGTTATGCTATACCATCGTCAATGTCTGCCTCAGTATATAATGATAACAGTAATGCTGTACCACCTTCAATGTCTGTGCCAGTATATAATGATAGAAGCTATGCAGTTTTAATGTGTGTGTGTGTGTGTGTGGGGGGTGCCACTTACAGGATCCGCCCCAGGTGCCAAATACTCTAGGTACGCCCGTGAAATATAAATTTATTTAAACATTTTTTTAAAATAATAAATAAAGCCATATACAAGACACTTAAGCACTGAATATTCTGACAACTACCTTCCACGTGGACTTCATTAATATCTACTGTACATAATGTCTATACATTATATCTACTGTGTAATTGTAAGGCTCCCTGACATGTAGTTATCGACAAAATAAATACTCCTTTTGTTTAAAAGGCAATGCAGGTATTTGTACAGGCGTATCACCTTGAATTCAAATTCACCAAATTCCTACTTTAATGAAAAAAGGAAAAGAGAAACCTTGAAGCACAAATAATAATTACAGCTCTCATCAAATAAATCTTTCACTCGATTAACAATTCAGTCACAACTTGATGAGAAAATACTCTTTTTCATTACTTTAAAGCGAATCTCAATCTTCTCCTTTTAACTTTCTTCTAAACAAGTCAATTATCTAAGATAATGTGCTTATGCGCTTTGACCTTCCAAAGGTTACAGAATGCCGTTAACACATAATAGTTGTATAGTATGTCTATAGAGTCATACTGTAGCCGAATAACCTTTTTATTATATTAATAAATTGTAAGTTAAAAAGTAATGAATACTTATTCATTGTTTGCGGAGAACGTACATGGGCTGTAATTGAGTTCATCAAAGCAGTTTATCTAGGTCAAGATTTGTAAAATCTGATAAGGCAGAAGATTTTATTTACTTAGTTGAGACCAAAGTTCACAGTACCATTTGTTTGGCTCTAGTGAGGGCCACACACACAACAGGAGAAATTCTGCTTATATAGAAAAGAGGTTAAGACAATCCCATTTATATAATTGTTAAAATTATTCTCAACGTTGATGCATTTAACTCTAGTTTAACATCTGATGTGCATCCTCCTTTATGAAGATTAAGTCTAATTGCCACCCCAAACGCTTACATTTCTTTATGTTACCTAATCATTTGAGGTAAATTAGAATTTTAGTAATTAGTACATTTATTTAAATTAACTTTCTGATTTGAATATTATAATAGTATCCATAACAGCAACAAATTAGCTTGGGTTTGCTGTTCCTACACCCCAATGTCTATGTTTAAAAGCTTAATGCAGTTTTAATGAGCTGTATGTGACTTATTTTTAAGAGTGAACACAGGCTAGTATTAAGAGACTAACTTAACTTAATTTGGACTACTCTACCTTGGCATCAAAACATAAGAAAAAAATGAAACAATCATTCTTAGCGCCATTTCCAATTAAGAAAGGATAATTTTCTGTCTCAGTTTAATTTGCACAGATTTTTTTTGACTGTAAACAAGGGGTCATGAACATATAATAACAATAAAACAAACACTTTAATACCATCTGGGGCCTAAAACATATTACAAATATATTATTTTATTAGATAATCAGCCAGTCAGTTCATAATAGTGAGAGCTATCAATCCTAACAGTCAGATAAGTCTAATGTCTAGCAAAACAATGAGAGGAAATCAGTTGTGGTTGTCTAAGTACAAGAAGGAATTAAAATATTTCAGAAAAAATAGCATTTAGAATATGTTAACAAAACACAATACATTTTTCATGTTGTATCTTTTCTCTTGATTTTTTGTGAAAGCATAAATGTAAACACAAAATTGATATAGCGTATTTGCTCGATTATAAGACAAGGTTTTTTCCAGAGCAAATGCTTATAATCGGGGTCGTCTTATAATCAGGCCTCAAATAGGTCTGATATTTAGACTAAGATCCAGATCCCCCGCAGCGCTGTCTTATGCCCCCCCCCCCAAGTCCCCGGTGTGTTGTCAGGGTGTTGTCTACACGAATTGCCTTATACCCCTATATGCCACTCTGTTAGTTATAGGGTGTTACGGACATGAAAAATGAGGTAAATTTTTTGGCGCTATTTGTGCTTTTGCGCCCATAACACTGAGATTCCCCATTTAGTAGATATTCCCTGGGTAAGTGGCAGTCTCCAGCACCAGAAGGGTTTATTTCAAACAAAAGAAGTGGCCTTTACAGTCCTGGGAACCGGTAGTGACCAGTTCTATCTGGTAGCTACAGTAAGCATGGCCAAAACCAGTTTTTCTAATTTAGGAAAAGCAAGTTCGGAGGCAGGGAATGGGAGGAGAGTAGGGGGAGAATGGGCAAGGCAAAAGAGGATTTAATCCCATGCCTGAAGTTTAAGATAGGAATTGCATCTTGGAGAGGAGAGAGAGAGGAAGACCCACATTAGAGCTGCGGGAAGTATGAAAGGCTTTTCCCTCCTGTTTCTCACGTGTTCCAGCATCATCACCGTAAAATAACCTGGGATTGGATAAGTATTAAAATCGTATCGATTCTCATATTTTATACTTTCATTTTAAATCACTTGGGTAGATCCATGCTACTCTGCTAAACATAGCGCATGTACTATGGTATTGATGTTTGTATGTTTTTTAACATTTCTTATTAAACATTATTACCTGTGTCGGTTCCAGAGTGATCGTTAAATTGGCGTCAACTGCTAGTACAAGACATTTGCTGCCAAAATACCTGGTACATCTTATACTATTAATTTTATAGTTGTACAAAACTTATCAGTGTTTCGGGGTGTTTACAAACGCATTTGGGTACTATTAAGCTTGTGCCTTCTGCCTGAGTTTCACATGCTCGGCAGCCATTTAGGGACTTTGAACAAAAAAGCTGATATCGTAACCTTTTTGCACCAAATATTGCAGTTTCATCTCAAACCACAACAGGGGGTTAAAAGGCATATTATGGGGCAGAGTGGCATACAGGGAGGCATAAGGCATTTCTGTAAGCAGGGTGCTCTATGAAATGCCTTTTAACCCTCTTAATGCCACTGTGCCCCATGATATGCCTTTTGACCCGCTATGTGCCACTCTGCCTACTAAAATGCCTTATACCTCCCTATATGCCACTCTGCCCCATAATATGCCTTTTAACCCCCTAAATGCCAGAGTGGCATATAGGGATATAAGGCATTTCTGGAGGCAGAGTGGCAAATAGGGGGTCAAAAGGCATATAATGGGGCACAGTGGCATATAGGGGGTACAAGGCATTTCTGGGGCAGATATGCATAACTGGGGGCAGGTTGGAAAATAAAAGGAAACAAAAACAAAATATGTTTCTCAATCATAGCTTTTATTAAAAAAAAAGTTTACATAGTTTACATGAATTAACATTTTCCTATAGAGTCGTTTTATAATCAGGGTCGTCTTATAATTGGGCAAATACGGTAATTAAGAAAAAAATATTTAAAGGTGCTGTTTTATCTTCTCTCCAAAATTATACTTTTGAAACCAAATGGCAGAACATCTTTGTCATTTTTGCAGGAAACACTACTTTGACGCATCAATCAAAAGCAGACAAGGGTAGGCTAGCCTAGGGGGCAGGGGGAAATTGCACCTGGAGGTTGTCCTAATTTTCCAAAAAGAGCCAGCCAGCTTAATGAGGTGCAGCTTAATGGGGTCATGTAACATGGGACAGCAGCTTTCATCATGTGCGAGTTGTTTAGTCTCTGTTAAGAGTGCGTTTAGCTGTGTTCATTAGTATTAGTGATTCTGTGTTTATTTTTTTTTTTGCAAAAACAATTTATTCAAAGAGGAAATTCTGCAGAGGGAAGCACAATATATAGGAAGTATCGGTAGATAAAGTGCAAAGCACATGGGCATAAAGGTTGTAATATAAAATGCAGCGATACATTAAGACTCCAGCCCAACCGCAGTTAGAGCAGGTTGGAACCCAGGGTTAGGGGAGGTCCCCTTCAGCATTTGGAGGCAAAACCAACCAGTGGAACGGAAGGTGTTAAAGCAATGGTGAGCAATAGTGTTTTTTTCCTGGCAGTGAAGGGGCGAGTGTCTGACGGCGGTAAAATCCAAAAACGAGCCCATTCATCAGTTAAATGGAAATGAATACCCAAGTGATGAATGTCACTCCAAAATTTAGCAATATGGGGGCAGGTCCAACGATTATGATACAGATCGGCGTCAGGCGCCGCGCACTTGAAACAGTTAGAACAATCGCCCAACCGGGTAGTAACATAGAGTTTTGGCGTCATTTTTAAAAACATTTTGCTATAGGAGCGAGACACGAAAAGCTTGGAATTCAATACTGTAGCATCAACTAGCGCCTCCAGGTCTATATTTGGGAGGTCTTTCTTCCAAGCAGGCAGACCCTGTCTAAGGGAACCCCAGGCGATAACAGGTCTGATGCGCCCATAAAGAAAGGACATGGTAAGGGGGCTGGAGGGATTGCGAAGGGTTACACTGTCGATAGGATTGTTGTGATCCCTAGGGGACAGCAAAGCCAAAACACTGAAAATAAAACTGTGAAGTTGTAAATAATGTAATGGATGGACAGAAAGAGAAGGAAACTTGTAACAAAACTGTTGCCAGGTAAAGGGACGAGAAGTCCTGGGGGTTAGAAAGTCAGTAATGAAGGTGATATGACCAGCAAGTAAAGGCAGTAAGTCTCTAGGCAGGATGCCCACTGGCAGGGCTGACGGATATGGAGGCTCACTGGATGGGCTGACGGCAGGAAGCCCACTGGCCGGGCTGACGGGTACGGAGGCCCACTGGCAGGGCTGACGACAGGAAGCCCACTGGCAGGGCTGACGGGTACGGAGGCCCACTGGATGGGCTGACGGGTACGGCGGCCCACTGGATGGGCTGACGGCAGGAAGCCCACTGGCAGGGCAGACGGGTACGGAGGCCCACTGGAAGGGCTGACGGCAGGAAGCCCACTGGCAGGACAGGCGGCAGGAAGCCCACTGGATGGGCAGATGGCTAGGATGCCCACTGGCAGGGCAGACGGCTAGGATGCCCACTGGCAGGGCAGACAGCTAGGAGTTCAGGTACAGGCAAGGAGTTCAAGGCCAAAACAGAGCGGTCTAAACACTCCAATGAAAAGGCCTTGATTAAAGGGCAGGGCAGGTTAATAAAGGCCAGGTTCTACCCAGGTGATCAGACCCAGCTGACCTGGTAATCTGATCCTGAGCACTCCAGAGGGAGGGGAGGGTGGGCACTAGTGGTAGCAGCCGGACAGAACGGCAAAAATAATCATGCATGGTCCGGGCTAGCAGGGTGGAATCCTGACACCATGCCCTGTACGTGTGGTATAAAAGTGGGTTCGAGTGTAAGTCGGGAGGCCATAGGTGTTTAGGGAGATGTAGAAGGGAGGGCAACCGAATATCAGGAGTTAGTTGTGACTCAAACCTAGTGGTAGCAAAACGATCACGATCCAAAATCCAATCCACCGCAAACCTATAATTGGCTAGATTTTAATCAGGTAAATGGGGAAGATTCAAGCCTCCGTTAGAGGTAGGTTGTTGTAGTTTTACTAAGGTAATCCAAAATCGTTTACTGCCCCATAAGAAATGTTGGAGAGACCGGTGGTGAGCATGTATATCAGTTCGTTGTAGAGTGATCGGAAGCATTTGGATAGGATAAAAGGATCTTAGGGAACCCAGCCATTTTATACAGGTGACATCTACCCGTGAAGGAAAGGGGAAACTTAGCCCAGGACTTGAGTAAACTGTCAACTTGTAGTAGAAGTGGAGGGATATTCAACTTATATAGCTGAGAAAGGGAAGACGGGATCCAGCGGAAAGGGAAACGATCAACCCACCCATCCCTGGCTTGCGGGAATATAGGAAGGGCTTCCGTTTTGGTAGCATTAATTAAAAACCCCGAAGCCCTGTGGAACAGAGAGCAAATAGATCTAGAAGTGGAGGAATGGACGGTCTGGGATCGGAGAGAAACAAAAGCAGATCGTCGGCGAAAGCGACCACCTTCAATTCAGACCAACCCACGGGGATCCCCTTCAACCGATTAGAGCGAAGAATCAAGCACAGCAGCGGCTCAATGGCCAAATTGAATAACAACGGGGAGATGGGACAACCCTGACAGGTGTCCCTTCCCAAGAGAAATCGGGGTGAGTTTAGCCCGTTAATGAGTAGTTGAGTGAGGGGGGAGTAAAGCGCATACCAAAATGATGGAATTTGAAAAAAGATGTGAGATAATGCCACGAAATACGATCGAACACTTTGTCCGCATCACAACTAAGGATAATGGCAGATTTAATTATCGACAATTTAGTAGAGGTAATTGCCGAGATCATACTTCCAACATTTTGGGTAGAACGTCCACGGAGGAAGCCTGTCTGGGACGGACCTATCATCCTTGCCAGGATGGGTTGGAGACGAGATGCCATTACAGCCGTTAAAATCTTAAAATCCTGGTAAAGGAGGGAGATCGGGCGGTAGGAAGACATTAATTCAGGATCGTAATTAGGTTTGGCAATAAGCACAGTCCTAGAAAGATTGAAGCCTTTCGGGGGCAGCTCACCAGCAAGGAGACGATTATATAATTCACAAAGATGAGATAACAGATGGGGTGCTAAAATTTTATAATATTCTGCACTGAGGCCATCAGGCCCTGGCGTCTTATGAGTGGGCGGGGATTTTATAAGGGATCGAATTTCCTGTAAAGAGATTGGTGCTTCCAATAAATCCCTATCCCGTTGAGTGAGCTTAGGAATTTGCGCCAAGTGGAAAGTCTCAAGAGCATCAAGAGCGAGCATAGAAACTACTAAAGTAATTTACGAACAGTTGGGTAATTTTAACAGGTGACGAAGTGCGAGCATGGTTATCATCATTCAAGTGGGTGACAAACTGTTTCTTATATTTAGAATGAGTCACTAAGTTAGCCAGGAGTTTCCCTGCTCTGTTACCCCAGTGAAAATACCTGTTACGCATATAATCACAAGAGATTTGGGCCTTCTTAGTGGCCCAAGCATCATATAGAGCTTTGGCCTCCTTATAAATTCTTGCAGACTCAGCGGACTTGGCTAGTAAGTGATTAGAATAGGCCCGGGAGAGATTGCGGCCCAGGTGCAGGAGCCGCATTTCAGCCTCCTTTCTATGACCCGCCACATTGTTAATAATATGACCTCGTAAGACGCTTCACAAAACAAGTTAATATCATCGACATGGGCAATATTGTTATCTACGTAGTTAAGCCATTCCCTCTCAAGAAAAGACCGGAAGTTATCAGAGTGGAAAAGATTAGAGGGGAATCGCCAATTGTAAGAAAAGATCGGGGAGTGGAAAGCATGAGATCCAACCCTATCGGAGCATGGTCGGAAATAGCTATAGGGAAAACATGGGCATCTTTGATCCTATGCAATAAAGGCTCAGGGAGAAAAAAATAAACCAGTCTAGAAAAAGTCGTGAGGGTGGGAGTAAAACTTTGTCTAAAAATTGTCTGTCCACGGGATGTGTATGCTGCCAGGTATCAATTAAATGAAAGTGATCTAGCAGGTGTGCCGAAAGGAGTTGTGAAGGGCAAGAGGCCATACATGTAGTGTCGAGGCCCAGGTCAGCGGTAAGGTTAAAGTCTCCCCCAGAACAATATTAGTAGCAGAGATTTCTGCCAAGGTAGCATAAACACGAGCCAAAAAAGAGCACTGACCCGAGTTAGGGGCATACACATTGACTAAAGTAAAGGAGTCTGTCCCCAAACGAAGTTTCAATATGGTGTACCTCCTTTCTGTATCATACCTTTCCGCTTCCACAGAGTATGGCAATCGTGTTCAAAGAATAATAGATGTACCCCTGGATTTCTTGGTATAAAATGTAGAATAACAATTGGCAATCCAGGAGGCCGTAAGTTTGTTAGTTACAGGATTACACCAATGAGTTTCCTGTAAAAAGATTATATCAGGACGAAGTTGATTAAGACGGGGCACAATTTTTTATGTTTCCTGGGGGAATTAAGACCCTCTACATTCCAGGATATGAGGTGAAAAGAGTCGACAGTATGTACCTTAACTGTGGAAGCGTGTGAGGCAGTAGAAGTAGAAGCCATTAGCCCATACCCTTTTGGGGAAACGGAGCTCTAAAGGAGTAGAAAGAAATCGTATGTCTCAGGGAGTCCCAGCAAGCTCCCAGCGAGACAAATACAACAGGACAAGAACAGAAGCAACAAATATTTTTTTTTCCAATATTTTAACCCAACCCATGATGCAAGAACATACGCACCAAAAAAAAACAACAAAACAAAAAACCATGAAACAGCACAGCAAATACCATAGAATTGTTGAAGAATTAAATGACGTGTAGCAGGCATTACTTGGAAGTAACAGAGGTAGAGGGGGGACGAGGAGAAGGAAGAGCGAGAGGAGGGGAACCGGCGCCCGCCCGTGAAGCCGGCACAGCCGTCCACAAGTCCAGATCACCAGCCAAGAAACGGTTACCGTCTTCCGGGGAGTCGAAGAAGTACCGGCATGGTGAACTCTCAAATTCGCCGGATACAGCAAGTCAAACTTTATCTCCAAGAGGGGTGAGATCAGACTGACAATAACCAGGCAAGCGCCCCGGGGTCGCCCCCCCACTTGCAGCACCGCTGGCGAATGTTCGGGTAAGGACACTTGACTTTACCTGCCCACCTTTAAAAGCAGGCACTGATAGCTTGTTGCCATGGAAGCCCCGCAAACTTTTTTTTGCTGGGTGATGTGGAGTACCGTGAAGTGTTGGCAAACTTACATCTTACATCATGATGTATGGCTAAACCCTCAATATTTGTAATTAGTGTCAGGTCCTAGAACTTTTCTGTGCGTCTTATTTGTATCCTTGGTTTGTTTCATGCTTGCCTATATCCCAGTCCTTTACTCCTGTTTGCCATGTTTGCTTGTCACCTGGACCCCCCTACACGTCTATACCACCAGACCAAGACTGAACACAGATCTTGCGTTTATGGTGATAGTTATCTGTGTAATAACTTTCTACTACTGTGTGTACCACTTTGCATAACAGATCGGGTAAGGTTTATTTGCATACCATATTAGAGAGTGCTGTTCATATTTGGTCTTAGTGGGACAGCACCTTTGATATGAATTCAAAATGTCACACAGCATAGATATGGGTTTTTAGCAGTATATTTTAAGAGAAGAAAATTGGGTGATAATATCTGTATTGTGAACAAAGATCTTGATAGGTTAAATCCTAAAATCAGCATAAGGCTTTCATAATGCAAAAGAATACCTGTCAACCTTTTTTTTTAACAATTCCTTCTAAAGATGCTTTCATTTTCCATAAGACTAATGACTTGTATGTATAATGTGATATTATTATTATTATTATCATTTTATTTATATAGAGCCAACAATGCAGCGTTTCTTACAATACATATCTCTGAAATCTCTGAGTCTTGGATTCCAATATCTGAGTGACAGAAAATAGAGGGTTGTAGTCAATGGAGTATATTCGGAGCAAGGCCTTGTTACCAATTAGGGTACCTCGGTGATATTGCCGAAAGTCTTGCTGTTAAGGTATGTCTTTTTGGTGATGACACAAAGATTTGCAACAGGGTTGATGTTCCTGGGGGATAAGTAAAATGGCAAATTATTCTGGTAAACTGGAAAAATGGTCTGAGCTGTGGCAACTGGCATTTAATGTGGATAAATGCAAAGTAATGCATCTAGGGCATAAAAACCCAAGGACAGAGTATAGAATAGTTGATACTGTCCTAACCTCAATGTGCGAGGAAAGGGATTTAGGGGTAATTATTTCTGAGGATTTCAAGGTAGGTAGACAATGCAGTAGAGCTGCAGGTAATGCTAGCAGAATTCTTGGTTCATGCTTTGTTCCTAAATATCAACTCTCTTGCTAAACAACTCTACTTCTCTTCTACCTTCAACTCCCTTATCAATCCCTGCATGCCCACACCACAAACCTCTTTAATGGCCCAAGATCTTGCTGCCCACTTCAAAGACAAGATCAAGACTATTCTCTGCAACCCTCTTCTTTGCAACCCCCTCTTACACCACCCACCATCACTCCCCTGCTCATCCCATACTAACTGGCTTTTCCCCTATAACTGATGACATACACCCAGGGCCGGCCGAAGACTTAACGCCGCCTGGGGCGGAGTTTAAAATGCCGCCCCACCCCCGCCGACGCGCGGGGGGGGGCGGCATTTTAAACTTCGCCGACACAATTATTCCCCCCCCCGGTACTTACCTTTAAAGAGTCCTGCGGCGAGTCTCCCTACTCTGCCACGGTGCCGGCTTGTAATGCTGAGCGCCGGAAATTGACGCCACTTCCGGCGCTCAGCATCATAAGCCGGCACCGAGACCGAACAGGGAGACTCGCCGCAGAGGAGAGAAAGAGGGTCGCCGAGCTGGTAAGCGAAAACCACTCGGCGCCCCTCTCTCTCTCCTCCGCTTCAGAACAAAAGAACAAAAAAAAACGCTTGGGGCGGCAAAGTGCCACCACTTCTAAAGTGCCGCCTGGGGCAATTGCCCCAGTCGGCTCCATTGTAGGGCCGGCCCTGCATACACCCCAAGTTATTAAAAGAGCTTTGTGGTGTACTACCAAAACCATTAACGGATTTATTTAACAAATCATTGGTAACATGAGTCATCCCAGGGGATTGGAAATTAGCGAATATTGTGCCCATTCACAAAAAAGGCAGTAGGAAGAAATTAATGGAACCTATGTTAACCCCTTAAGGACAACGGTTGTCCCGAAACCCATTAATGACAATGCATTGTGAGCCCGTACATGTAAGGGCTTAAAGGACAGGATTGTTGAACATGTGAAGTCACATGGGTTTCAAGATCAAAAACAACATCGGTTTACCTCAGGAAGAGGTTATTATTATTATTATTTATAGTTTTATATAGCGCCATCAAATTCCGTAGCGCTGTACAATGGGTAGACAGGACATAACAAGTAGTATGTAACATAACAAATTGACTAACAGAGACAACAGTTGAGGAGGGCCCTGCTCAAACGAGCTTACAGTCTAGAGGGAGTTAGGGTGTATTACATAATAGGTAAAAGTGCCGTTGTTAGGGATAGACCAGCCAGACAAGTAAAAGTATTGCAGGAGAGGGATTAGGGATATTCTATACTCTGGCCTTGTATCTTTGTGCCCTAGATGCATTACTTTGCATTTATCCACATTAAATGCCAGTTGCCACAGCTCTGACTATTTTTCCAGTTTACCTAAATCATTTGCCATTTGGCTTATCCCTCCAGGAACATCAATCCTGTTGCAAATTTTTGTGTTGTCAGCAAAAAGACATACATTTCCATGGAGACCCTCTGAAATATCACTAATAAAAATATGGGAGAATGGGTCCAAGTACAGATCCCACCGGTAACAAGACCTTGCTCTGAAAATGCACCGTTGACTACAATCCTCTCTTTTATGTCACTCAGACAGAGATTGCAGTTAATTGATAAGTCTTCTATGTGAGATAGAGTCAAAGGCTTTACTGAAATCCAAATACGCAATGTCTAATGCACCACATTGATCAATTACTTTAGTCAACCAATCAAAAAAAATCAATAAGATTTCTTTGGCATGATGTTCCTGAGGTAAACCCATGTTGTTTTTGATCTTGAAAGCCATGTGACTTCAGATGTTCAACAATCCTGTTGGAGCTGAGAGTGATTGAGTTGGATCTGTTAATACTTATGAAGAGGCCTAGAACTTGGTCCCCCTAAAGCTTGATTGGAAACTCCTACATCTCTTGATAATCGCATATGGCCCTAGCTAATGGTAGTAAACCCATAACATACAAGAGTTGGGATAATGGGCAGCTCTGTGTATCTTTCGCTGCTAATCTGTCTGCATTAACTGGGATCCATTCTCCCTTCTGCTCATTCATAGGAATTGACAGGATTGGGAAATCTCATTAAAATTACAATTTGTATGAATCCAAATACACAACTAATGTAAGCATTAAAAATCTTCTTTTGGAGTCTCTTAGAAAAAATGTTGAAAAGATGCATCTTTATGGATTAATATAGTAACACCCTTTTTTCCTTTGGCAGGTAGAGTTATAACTTGTAGTGTATTTTTTAAAGAAGAATTTGGGGATCAGTGCCTGACCTCACAAATGCTCTTCTGGATGAATGTGCAAAAATTCCCACAGAAACAGGAGGGAGGGAGATCCCCAGCTGGCACGCAGCAGTCGATGCAGCCACAATGGAGAAGAGGGAGACACCCATCCAGCTCTCACCAGGTTAAGGTCCAGAAGTTTACCGCTCCACACTCAATTTGGCCATGTCAATATGATGGAGGCGGAGTGATGTAATTGTTTGAACTTATGATGCCAAACCTGTAACAGGCTCCAATTACACAGACACCATAAATACCCTCAGAAGCAACCTGGACTTTCGCTTTCTGATGGTCTTTCCTATGGTTCATAGAGCTTCCTCCTCAGTGTGTGATTGATTATCTGTGTTTTGACCTTGGCTTGTTCCAGTTTATGCTGCTGTCTGGCTTTCTCAACCACAGCTTGAACTTTGTTGCTCCCTTTGCCCTGCCTTGTATCAGAGTTTCTATCTGATGCCGTGCGGGACAGTGTATAGGTAATGAGGCTTTAATTTACACATACATAGTTACGAATATTAAATTACTTGTGCATGTCTCCTTTAATGTTTTCCTTCTTTCTCTCTTTCTCTTCTCTTATTCTCATCCATTCTCTTTCTCTCTTCATTGTCCCTTCTTCCCTTCTAAACTTCTCTCTCTCTCGCCACTCCTTCTTTCTCGGCCACTATATATACTGTGTGTATATATATATATACTGTATAAAAATATAGTTCATACTGGATAAACTTTAATTTTATGGCAATATGTGTTTCCTGTGCTTTGCACATCAGCAACATTCAATAATTTATTCCATTAAAACAACAGTAGGGGTGATTACTTTGTTTAAATGCTGTGCTCATAATGCATTTCCCACTTCCTCTTGCACCCATAAAGCACACCCAGTGGGGCAGAGCGAATTAATGCTTTGTTTGAACAAACTAGAAAAAAGCAAAAAATAAAAAGAGATTTCAGCTATTTTGTAAATGTCTTGTTGGTAAATCTAAACCTATGACTTAATCCTATGTAAATATACAGTTCATGAAGTGCAATACTTTACCAAGCATTTATATTTTTATTTAATCATCTCAATATTGTGTAACAATGTAAATGCGTACATTTTTTTACTCTCTCTTTTCTCAACTGGAATTCCATGTTTTCCCCCATTTACCCCTTTTGCAATCTGCATCATTGCCTAATTTATTAATTATTTAGATATTCCACTTTTTGCGTTTACCTCTGTTAGTAATTCGCACCATTGCTGGCTCTCCTGCTTAACTAATCATTCAAGTATTCCACCTTTTGCATTAGCGTAATTCCTTTGTTTGTCATTTAATTTGTCTATATTGAATTATTAGTACCCTGTTAGTCTATTGTGGGATTATTAATTTGTTGATAAATACCTTTGCAAGCAGCCATCCCTTATAGGTGAACTGACTTTAGAGGCACACACCTCTATCCATCGGTGTGCCACTCTTCATCTAAGTGCCACTAATTAAGAGTTTACCAAGGGAGTTCACCAAGGAGGGCGACAACCTCCCACTTTATTTTATCAAGGAGAGCCGCAGTCCTCTGGAATGCCTTCCTTCAGCCTATTAGTCTTTCCTTCTGCCTTTGACCCTTCAAAAAAATCCCTCAAAACCTACTTCTTTAAGGACACCTACAAACGTATGCATTGACACCCTTTCCTGCCATCTTATGTGGCCCACTTTCTACTGAAGAAAAATTACTTTCAACCCTTTCTAGTCCCTCTCCTGCCTTTGGACAATTAGACTTGTGCATTCGGATTTATACAAATTGCAAATATACAGATTTTTGGTAAATTCAGCGATTTGGACAAACCCCCGAAAATGAGGCCAGCCCCCCATGAATTGGATAAAAAAGAAGGAAACAGAAATTCATGGGTCCACATTCACTCACATTCGCATTCTCCTTCACTCTCTCTCTCGTACTCTCTGAATGCCATGCACTTCCGCTTCTGCCGACAACTTCCTCCTCCGCATCTTCTATCTTCTCCCTTCTCTTCTCCAATGACTCATAGTAAAGGGCTTGCATTTCTGTAAGTGGCCAGTTTGTGCAACGCAGTGCAACACAAGAGTTGTAAAGAGAAACCAAGGTAAGCCAGACATTGTTTCAATTCTGTAAGTGCTCACATCCCTCCCTAAAGTATGAGCAAGCTTGGAGGTCTCACTCAGTGCACATCATGCCAGATGTATGCAATCTGGCATATGAGGAAGAAGATCAGTCAGAAGGGAGTCAGTCACATAGCTGGGTGACAGTAAGACCTAGTTGCAGTGGGGGAGGGAAGAGGAAGAGGGAAGCCAGCCCAGAGTTTCTCCATCCCAACAAACTTGCCCGTTCAAGTGAGCATGTTGGGGAGGCAGACTCAGAGGTGGGCTTTCCTGAAAAAGCTGTTCTCCCTAGCAGCTCAACCAGTGCGCAGGGGATCCAGAAGGAAGGGAAGCCCAGGCAGGTTGCAGTGGTAGAGGATTCTATAATTAAGAAAACAGACAGGGTAATCTGTGGCTCTGATCGCAGCAACCTAATGCTGTTAGCATGTTGCAGACAGAGTGGATAGATTATTAGGAGGGGCTGGTGAGGATCCAGCTGTCTCGGTGCACATTGGCACCAATGACATAGTAAGAGGAAGATGGAGTGTCCTAAAAGGTAATTTTAGGGATTTAGGAAGTAAGATTTGTGATGGGACCGACCTGTACCCCGTCTGGGTACTCCCATCAATCATTGCTTCCTCCTGCCAGGACACCAACAATTAACCCCTTCAGCACCAGGCAGAACCAGCGTTGTGGCGGCATTGTGGCTATCTGAAGCTTAGCTACACAGCGTGGCTATTGTCCTGAAAAGGACAATAAAGGTTCATAGCAGCCCACCCCAAGCATCAGGCAACACTCATGTTGAGGTGAAAGCAGGACTCCTTTATTAAAACCAAAGAAAGGGCTATATATACTCAAGTAAGAAAAGGGGCAAGACAAATATCACATGATCTAATTGCCATGTAAGGAAGGAAGTAATTAGATCAAATCCTGCAACACAATATCTCGGGGAAGGACAGGATGACATTAGGCATAAATCATTAAATTAGTTGGGGACATAGCCATGGAATGATGATAGACATATAATTGGCTTGAGACAGACAACGGATAAGACACAGGGATAACAGGAGCTCACAGGATTGACAAAAAAATTACCTCCAAGTGTATTCTAAGAGATACTACCTGTGCCATGCGCTACACCAGAAAGGTAATCTACTAGTGGAGAAAATAGCTAAAATTACAGAGAAGGGGGATGTTATAATCATGGGTGTCTTTAATCTCCGTGATGTGAACTGGAAAACCAGAGTAGCTGGTTGTGCCCCGAGTGCAGATTATCTGAACTCCCTACTGGGATTATCTTTAAAACAAGTAATTGAGGAGCCAACTCGTAAGGAGGTCATATTGGATTTACTGCTCACAAATGGAGATTTGTTAACGGATATTTCTGTAGGTGAAAGTTTGAGATCTAGTGAACATCAGTCTGTGTGGTTTAATATACAAAGAGTCACACCACACAAAAACAAAAGTTTTAGATATTAGAAAAGCTGACTTTTCTAAAGTGAGTGTGTGTAGAGGAGTCATAATATGACTGGGGCAGAAGAGAGAATTGCCCTTTCAGTTAAAAAGGGAGATACAACATTTTTTAGATATATATAAATGAGGAAAGGAAAGTAAAACAAGGATTTGTTAGATTAAAAACAAAATGAGTGTATGTAGAAGAGGATAAAGGTCTAGCTGACTGCCTCAATGAATATTTCGGTTCAGTTTTTACAAATGAAAATGAGGGGAAGGGACCTCAGGAAAAAAGAATGTCATTTGATTCATGTGAGTTTATCGAGGCAGAGGTTCTACTACAGTTGTCTAAGGTAAAGACCAATAAATTGATGAGGCCTGGTGGGATACACCCCAAGTTATTAAAACATTTAAGCAAGCGCTGGGATAAACATAAGGCCAAGCTTGATATAGGATAAGGCCAGGTACTAAGGAAGGTACTCAGAGGTTGGGCAGACTGGATGTGCCTGATGGTTCTTATCTGCTGTCATTTTCTATATTTCTATGTACCTTTAAATTGCAATCCTTAATCTGGTATCTTCTTTCTTTGTCCGGATTTCTGTGGACATAAGATGGAAACGTCCGCCAAAAAAGGCAGCGTTGTTGTTACATCCTCCACAATTCTCCAATGTTACCAAAAACACCAACTGAGGGCAATACGGGGGTGCTTGCGGTCCTCCAATTGGGTGAGAGGATGTTACTACAAGCACCACCATTTTGCCCCCTGTTAACATGAGTGGAAAATGACAGTGCTTTTGGTGACGTACCTTCCTTGGATTGGAGGATTAGGGAGAGGGCGTCACCGCAAGCGCTGCCATGTTTCTTCAGTTCACCTGAGGGCAAAATGATGGTGCTTGCAGTTGTCTCCTTTGATTGGAGGATCAGGGGAAGACGTTGCTGCAATCGCCGCCATATTGCACTCAGTTGACACTTTCGGTGATGTCCTCTTCTCCGATTGGAGGATCAGGGATGAGGTCAACACAGCGTTGTCATGTTATGTCCGTATGGACATAGAAAGAAGATACCAGATTAAGAATTGAAGATACAATGGAGAACATAGAAGATGCAGAAGCGGAAGTGGTCGACAGAGAAAGTAGTGTAACATTTAAAAACATTTAGAGAGCATAAATGAGAATGAAAGTGTGAGGAAGTGAGTTAAAGTGAGTGAGAGTGAATACGGGCATCAGGCAAAGAATTTCATTTCAGAATTTTTGTCCAAACCGAACAAAATTTGTTGCCCAAAAATGAATGGGCCAAAAACAAACCAAAACAATTGTCTGAATCATTTTTGGCCCAATTGTACATGTCTAACTACCACTAGATTATAAAATCGTTTTGGGGATTGCTCTCCTTACCCTTTGTTTCTGTATATCCTGTTTACCCACTTTACAGCACATAGACACATTTTTATTGTTTGAAAAAATAAGATTATTAGTTTATCAGTCTAAAACTAAAGGGTTACTTCAAAACACCTTTCCGAGATAATATGGCCATATAATGTGATTAAAACTCTTGGGAAGGAGTTGAAGTAATTGATTAATGCTAATTCAAGGTGGAAGAGGACTCCAGTGGCAACCTGTGAAGCTCTGGTGAACTCCACGCCCAAGATGTTATGTCGGGACCTGGATAACACAGATAATCTACCCACTATGCAGAGACGTATTCACAGCACGGAGAGTACAGGCAGAAATTCCAAGGCAGACGAAAAATACAGGGCCAGAGGCAGATAATCATGGTCAGGAGTTTCCGAGGTCGGGGCAGGCAGCACGGGAGCGAGGTCAAAACACAATCCGAGGTCTGGTACACAATGTAGGCGAGAGAGAGAGTTAACGTAGAGAACAAGTACCCAGAGTAACAAACAGTGACTCTTTGAACGGGCACTGTTTGTAAATGGAAGTACGCTTAAATAAAGGACAAGGGCGGGAAAACGGACATTCAACCAATAGGAAACGGTGGCGTCATTGCGACTGGCGCCATAGAAAAGAGCACAACGTGTGCTAAACCCGCGAGTGCCGCAGGTATATTACACACAACTAGCGGCAGAGCGTCGCGGACGTGTTGCAGCACCTCGCGTATAACTCTGCAAGGGCTGCCGACTTGCCGCGTGTCACGGAACTGGGTCCATACAGATGACTGCATTGACCCAGCGCGCCTAAAGATTGTGTGCAGGAGTTACGGTGCAGTAGCAGAGTTGGACAGGGCCTGGTGCAGGGCGACCGCACTCACCCGAGTGTTGAGCACCTAGGGTTGTGCAGTCACATACCAGCACCCTGACATAGCAGCAGATGAAATCCAAAATGAAACATAGTGATATCCTGCAGGCACCCTGGAACAAGCATGAGACATAGCACTAGACTCAAGTGCAGGATGCCGCAGGCTGGGAGTATGGAAGCTAAGCAAAGGATATAGCAGAAGCATAAAAAACAAGTGGGACAGAGTGAGCAAGATACAGAGAGACCAAGCAAGAAACATAACCAGACAAGACATACATAGATACAGGAACTAGCCTAGGAATGTATGATAACTAGTGGAGATAACTAAACTTCATGACTTAATGAATTTGCAAGTTGCTTTGCAGTTTTCAGCAAAATTTTTTAACTCTTCTGAGGTGATATATGCCAGTATCAGTATGGATAACTTGCATGCACATGCTATTTAGCGAACAGCCCTCCCCTTTGGTACAGCTAAAAATATATAATTTCAATTCCTAAAAATCAACATATTGGTCTCTCTCTCTATATATATAGGCTGCTAATAACTAAAGCCTAACTTGTTTCTTATCATTGAATTGTCTAGGAGCCAAGCCATTTAGTATTAGCTGTTTTTTGTTCTGATCTCCCATGAAGTGCCTATATTCGGCAGGTAAATTCATTAGCTTTGGTCAAAATTAAAAATAATTTTATTTAATGCACGTATTTGTAGGTATGGATTTGAGTGATACTAATTTGTTCATTATACATTTTAGGTTAACATGTTTTTTAGAGTAATACAATTATAATATATCTTATTTATTATAAAATATACATAGTATTGGTGTACATAGGTGCTGAGTAATAGAGATATATAAAAAATGCTTTAAATCTTGAAGCAATTTTTTTTCCCCATTTGATAGATTTAATGAGGCGTACTGTATCAAGAACACAGGTGGGCTTATTTAGTACAGACTGTATGCTTTCATCTCACTGTGGGTCCAGGAACAAATCTTTTTCAATGCACAGTGGGAACAAATATGCAGCTGAACATCCATAATCAAATGTGTTATTTACTAGATAAAATGTCACATATCACATGTGTGCTGATTGGTTTGCCTGTAAAGACAATTTTGTAAGTGATTATTTTGGTTGGAATTTTGAACTTAAGTTTAAAAATAAAAGGCATTTTAATAGCCTGGATCAGGGTCAGACTGAGAAAAGCAGCCCTGGCACTAAGGGCAATGGCAGAATATGTGTGGCCACATGCTATGTTCTTTCACTTGCTTAGAGCACACCAATGTTAACCCAGCATATTCAAGGACCAGAACTACTGTGCAAGCAGAAGTAAAGGTAAGCAGTCTGCTGCATGAGGTTTGCCTGGTTTGCCTGATGGCCAGTCAAGGCCTAGTGTGAATAATAGTGCAAATATACTAACAGACAACAGACATTACTTTTTTATATTCTTTAACATAATAAAAATATTTTCATACAAACAAAAATGCATGGAATTACTTTCATACAAAACCGTTATACCATGTTGTTAGTGGAGTTAGTGTGTAGGAATGCATCTGTTCGTGTTAGCAATAATGTGTTTAGGTGTTAAGAGTGTGTGTGTTTGCATGAGCGTGCGTGTTTTTTCCATTTATTTATTGTTTTATATAGCGCTATCATATTCCGTAATGCTTTACAATGGGTAGACAGGACATTACAATTTTAAGATGGAGACGGCAGTTTTTAGAGACTGAATGTGGGGGTAAAAGAGAGGTCAGAATCAAAAGGTGACACCAGTGAGCATGAGTGTGTGTTTGTGTAAGCATGAATGTGTATGTTAGTGTGTATGTATGTGAATGTGTACCTGTGTGTTAGCATGAGTGTGTATGTTTGTGTTGGTGTTAGCATGAGTGTATAAGTGTTTATGTGAGTGTTACTGTAGTGTGAGAATCAGTATAGTGTAGTGATTATGTTGCATATTTGCATTTGTACAATTATGTCCTCTAAAACATGCACCGGGAGGATGACTGAGGATGTAATGGTACAACCTGTAAAAAATGATGTGGTGCACTCACACGTGTGTATGAGTAGTTAGCATATGTGTATATGTGTAAGTATGTGTGTTAAAAGGAATGTGTGTGTTAACATGAGTGCATATGTTGAAGCGTTTGTGTTGGTGAGACTGGCATTACCCAACAGGTCCAATAGGTTTTCTATCCTGGCCGTAGGATATGCAAAAAACGTAGAGTTCAAATTGACTTTTCTAAAGTCCATGCATATCCTAGTTGTTTCTAACACCCTGTCTCCTTAATGAGACTTATCAATGTTGTCTTACCAATGTTTGTCTGCATCCTGAATCCGCCAATGCCTGTACTGTCTGGCCAGCTATAGTCACAGGTATAGCAAATTTGGTCCATTCGTCTTTGAATCAATTCTCTGTTTGAAATATGCATAATATCAGTATACAAAAATGTCAGGAAGATATGTGATAATATGCATAAGGTTATACAGATTCAATGTATGTATATAACAAACATCCCGTAACACAGTATGGTGTGCGAACCACAGTTGATAACAAGACAGGATAAAAAAGAATAGCATACCAGAGTCTTTGGTACCCAAGTGTTTGTTGGTAAGAATTAAAGTATTTGACCGGAGAATGTGCAATCATAATATAATACAGTAGTAAAACAAATTTCTAATACAAGAAAAAATGAAAACCGGGATTTCAAAGCTAAGAGCTAAAAACTAAAAACGCAATGCACCATGCCACTGAATTGAGTGCATGCAACATTAGAACGAAGGAATAGGAGAATATTCACCTCACCAAAGGCCCATGGGAAATGCCAGTCAATAAGAGCCAAAGGAGACTAGGGGGTATAAGGCGAGCATATTTCATGTAGACGGGTTAAAGAAATAAAGGTCGACCAAGGTAGCCATTTAAGACCATTCCGATATTCCCTCCCGTGGGAAGCGGCTACTAAATCCTCCATTTGGGAAATAAAAGTGACCCTGGAAATCCAGGCAGTGATAGGAGGGGGACCAGGGGCTTTCCAGAATCTTGGGATGACAGACTTTCCTGCCTGAATGAAATGAAATACCAGAGAACGTTTGTATGAGTCCTATGAGGATTGCGTGTGGTGGAGCAATAATGCCTCAGGAGAGGCAGAGAAATCGGAGTCTGCCACCTCCTGTATCACCGCAAGCACAACCCTCCAAAATGGGCATATAACAACACACTGCCACCATAGATGCATATAGGATCCATCCGAAGCCCCGCATGTCCAACACAGAGGCGATACGTCGGGTAGATAGTAGTGCAATTCTGAAGGGACCTTATACCTGCGAGATAACAGTTTGAATGAACCTTCTTGAATTTTGCTTGAAAGGACACCTTTATGGGTGAGTAGCAGTATTTTATCCCAATCAGACTCATCAAACTGTTTCATATTACCATGTTCAGAAGGTGAGCTGGTTCTTTAGTTAAGATACATCATTTCTCGAAATTGGACAGTTCCCTAGTGATTTGGGGGTTGCCAGGTAGTGCTTTATTTGATGATATAGGAATCTGTAGGATCTGACATACCCTGACGAGTTTCAACCGTTGAGATGGAAACAGACCTGAAAGTCCCTTATGTGTAAGTGGGAATAAGGGACCTGTACAGTCTCCAATATACCTTGTGAGGTTATTCTCTTCAGAATGCGCAAGGTGGGAGAGATTGTGGGGTGTTTGGGGATCATCAATTTCTTAAAATGGTCCAATAGCCATGGGGCTGCCAAGATCATAGCGAAGAGAGCCATTGTGAGTCCTAATTTGGGGTATAAATGAAGCTGCTTTTGACTCTAGTTGTGTCCAAGCTAATAGTTTACCTGGCTTGTCCTTAAATTGATAAAAAAAGTTTTTGTGTCAGTAAAAAGGCACGTTATCATCCAGGAGGAAGGCCAGTTGTGTCCTAAGGGCTTGTAATTGAGGCAAAATGTTCGGATCTAGAGTGGCTTTGTGAGATTGTTCTAGGTGAAATATTTGTTCAGTGAGTGACCGCAGACTTGCCAATTTCAATTTTTTGAGTGTGGAGCCCAGGTTTTTAAGATGTTCTGACAGGTCTGAGAAGGAGACAGGGTTATCCAGGAGATTTTCATTGAGGCGACAACTCCAGCACTTGTGTGTAGGTTGTCGCAAATTCAGGGAAAAGTGTATGGGGGCGTGATCACTAAACGATCGTATGCCAATGCTGGAGGTGTGTAGTTGCAACAGGTGATGGTGTGAAAAAGCATGTCAATTCTCGTATATCTGTTATGTGTCTGGGAATAAAAGGTTTAATCCCTTACAGTCGTATGTTGTCACCTCCAAACATCGACAAGTTGGTTGAAATGTAATGCTTTCTTAACTTTTTTGATATGATTAAATGGTATATGAGAGTGCCGAGAGGAGTCCATTAGGGGGTCCAGTGTCATATTTAGATCACCGCCGAAAATGGCAAGGCCTTCCTGAAAATCACCAAATCTTGACAGGATACGTGGCGATTGGCCACGATTAGGAGCATAAAATTTTCCGAGGGTAACTTTTTGATTGCATAAATAACCTTAATAATAATAGCTCTGCCCTCAGAGTCCTTCCAGATATCCAACGGATGGAAAGGGAGCAATTTATGAAGAATATCAGCAACCTTTGGTTTTAGACTAGAGAGCTAGAGAAAAATGCTTGAGAATAATGGTGGTTTGTCAGTTTAAATTCTTTAGGAGATTTGAAATGCATCTCTTATAAGAACACTATGTGTGTTTTAAATGAGTTCAAAACATGCAATAATTTGGATCTTTGTTGAGGTTTTTTCAAACCTCTCACATTAAGGGGTATCTGGAGAGACCAAGCCGAGCCGGCGATAAAGCAGCGGTGTGAAAAAACTGTTCAAAACCAGAAAACAAACAACATAAAGAACTGGAGTCCAAAGCACACACTGGTTGCATCGCGGAGGATCTGGATGCCAAGGCATCAAATATTGAGCGAAGTGACCTAGCATTAGGTCGGAAACCAATATCTCACCCCTGTCAGGAAGAGACATAGGTTGCCTCTGGGGTACGTGTGGGTAACAAAGGCGACAAGAGAATATTTGCTATAGGACTGACAAGCGAGTCATATAGCAGAGGGAAGAAGGGGAAAACAAAAATAAAAATAAAACAATAGAGAAAGATCAACTCTCAGAGAGCCAAGTAGCACACCCGGCCCTTCAAGCATATTACTCACTCACCACAAAAAAAAAAGGCGCTCAAAGGAGCCTCACTTTGCAGAATCTAAATCAACAACAATTGCATAAACAGAGAAGAATCGAAGTGAACAATATCTTAACTCCCCCCCCCCCCTACATTGCTTGTAAATAAACAAAACAAAGGTATCTAGCAATAGCTCCCCAGGCAGCCCAAAATGACAGTGCGGGCATATTGTTATACTCCTGAGAGAAACAAAAAATTCATAGCAAGTGTCAGCATAAAACTTATATGTAATAACAAGTAATAGTAAGTGGGCTATGGAGATCATAAGCACATTATCTTAGATAGGGAGTATAACGAATCCCCGGTGCAGCTGTAATCGAGATATGACCAATATTGTGTGTTAAATGCCAACACCCTCTCCCTCTCCACCCTCTCCACCGAGCTCACGAGTAGGATACCGTTATCTGGTGGCAGTCAGAAGGGGGGAACAAGTTCAGCACATATAATCCACATGTAAGGATCCAGCCAGCCAATGGAAAATAGGAAGAAGACCGTATTGTCGGATGCATCTATCATGTCATCAGGTAAAATGGTGAAGTCTTGAGGTGTCTTCGAAGGTTGTGGAGACTGAACGAAGTACACATGTCAATGTGTAGGAGTGCAGAAGCGGAGTCATTTCACCTCAAGTGTGGGTGCCATCCTGTCTCCGTTGGTGCTTGGTACGTTGCGGTCTGGGCAACCATTCCTTGACGGGATCTGACAGGCTTGGAGGAGGGCGAAAAGTGTGTTCCCAGCCAGACACTTCACAATGGGGAAGGCCTAGTGCTTCAGTGAAGGTATTGACATCCTCGAGCTGCCGAATAATATGGGTATCCGCTCCCCTGCATACAATGAGAGCGAAAGGGAATCCCCATTGATAGGGTATGTTTGCCTCACGAAGGGCCTTTGTGACAGGTTCCAGCAGGCATCGAGTCTGCAGTGTAGCAGATGAAAGGTCCTGGAAGACCGAAATTGGATGAGAGTCCCAGGTGAATGTAGGTTGATTTCGGAATGCCTGTAATATGTCTTCTTTGAGTGGGAAATTCTGTAGGAAACAGATCACGTTGCGGGGTGGAAGATTGCCCGTAGAGCTCTATGAGCCCTGTCAAAGTGAATTTCAGAATCTGAGGGTCTTTGCAGAATCTTGTCAAAGATTGCTTGGAGAGTGTAGGGAAGCTCCGTATGCACAATCGACTCCGGAAGGCCACGAACCCTGATATTGTTCCTGCGTCCTCTGTTATCCAAATCTTAGAGTTTTCTTGATAATTGGTGCATTAGGAGTGATTGATGTCTCAGCTGAGAGGACAGAGAGTCCACCGTTGTAAAGACACGTGGCTGGTCTTCCTCCAGTACCGCCACGTGGTCGCCAATATGTCAGTTTTAATAGCGGTGAGACTGGAATGTAGCCCCTGTGTTGCGCGGTCTATGATTTCGGCGATATCTTCTTTCGTGGGCAATGATTCGATTTTCTCCCTCCAGGAGCGATTAGGCAGAGCCTCTGGGGTACTCTCGTCTGCTGCCTCGCTAGCAAGGCTTGCCGATGAAGATGGTGGCCTGGTATATGAATCCCGCGGGTCCTGGTCAGAGGAGACTTGGAAAAAAAGAGCTAACAGAGGAAAGTAACCCCTTGTCTTTCGAGCCCGAAGGTTTTGTGGTGTTGTGAGTTTTGTTGTTTTTGCCCATGATGATTATGGAGTGTCTGAAGCAGATTTTTGGGCCAGGTGTACCGGAGCTCCGGAGTTATGCATCCATCTTGTCTGCTAGCAAACCACGCCCCCCTCACAGGTATAGTAAATTTAACAGACCTTTGACTTTACCTATTTGCCTTTTTCATTTGCAGCACAGGACAGTGCATACCCACTGTGACGGCCCCGGGTTAATCGGTGCCGTCTGTAATAGTTATTGTTTGTGATACCTGCATTTCCCAGTGTATGTTGTAATTATGGTATGTCCTTTTGTTCCCCTCGTGTGCTACCCTGTCCAGGTGCCACATGTCCTGCCCCCACCTCCCCCCTTACACAGACTACAGTCAAGACTAATGAGTGCTAATACTCAGTCATATGCAAAGGAGGGCAGGATGTAATTGTGTCCCTATATATATATATATATATATATGTTTTTTTTTAGTGGTATGATTTAATGGTGGGAAATTATTAATGCCCCCAGTTTGACTGTGGTATCTTACATATATATATATATATATATATATATATATATATATGTGGTCATGGCTTACCTGTGACGTGTATAGCTACATGACATACTACCATCTACCTGCCTAACTAACTAAACTAAGCGGCTTGAATTGTGCCATAAGCGCTGCGTAGGAGGACTGCCTTAAGAGGGCAAACCCCTGTGAGATGTTTATGAAAGTAGGGCGGGTTGGGAGGGTACACAGCACTGTCGTCACACCCAAGGGAGGCCCCTGCCTGGTATAAAAGTGCTGCTAACGCCCCTCGCACAAATACAGGCCAATAAATCTGCCTTCATACATATATATATATATATTGCCAAATATAATGTGCTATGAAATGATACTTTTATTATTGGACTAACATAATACTTGATCATTCAACATGAGAAGCCTGCAGCCACAATTTAGTAATCCTTGAAATAAATATTATAGAGTAAATAAAACAATACCTTAACTTTTCCACTAAATGATTTCAGGGCCTTGAACGTTTTGTCCCCTGAAGTCACTACAACTTCAGGAGGGCAGGAAACAGATGACAAAACACACACACCAGGACAGGCTCTCCCACACCAACACCCAAACACACACACACCAGGACAGGCTCTCCACACCAACACCCACACACACAGAAAGGCCTCTGCCACACCGACACCAAACACACACACAGGACAGGCCTCTGCCACACGGACACCCGAAACACACACCCCAGACAGGCTCGGTACACCCATCCAAACACACACACCAGGACAGGCTCTGCCACACTGACACCCGAACACACACACCAGACAGGCTCTGCCACACCAACACCCAAACACACACCGGGACAGGCTCTGCCACACCAACACCTATACACACACACCCCAGGGCAGGCTCTGCTACACTGATAACCAAAAACACACAAACAGCAGGACACAATCTATGTCACAGACATCTACATCAGGGTGGATTTTTCACACTGCGTTGTCGTTTATACCCCTTTAGTGTTTTTGCCACTTGATCCTTTTAGTATAGATTAATGTGGTGACCCCACACCCTTGTATGATCACCTCCAGCCACCACTATTTGTATTAATGCCCCCAGCAAACCCCTCCCTTAGACATGCATTTTTAACTACATGAGTACTTATCTCTTTGAAGTAAAGACTATGATTGAAACATGATTTCAAAATTACAGCTGAACTGGCAGTTTTGTTAATATTAGACCCTGCTGCCGATATATATATAAATATTTGATCCTGCTGCTGATATATATATATTAGCACCTGCTGCACATATATATTAATATTAGCCCCAGTTGCCGATATATATATTAATATTAGTCCCTGCTGCCGATATATGTATATAAATATATATATATACAAAATAGACCCTGCTGCCGATAGCAGGTATAGATCAACACATTCACACACAAACCCAGCTTTGCATGTATAAATCAATTGAAATTCACTTGTGATCTCAGCACTGAAGGTATATATCAAATAAACAGAATCAGACATACAAATCCTGTATTTGCAGGTATACAATAATAATATATCAAACGTAGCATTGCAGATATAGATCAAATAAATACATGGAAACAGGATTGCAGGTATTAATCAACTGAACAAGACATACAAACCCTGTATTTGCAGGTATACATAAATAATGTATGGAAACATAGCATAGCAGATATGGATCTACAGAATAATACAGAAATCCAGCTTTCCAGGTATAGATCAATTGAAATTCAGATAAAAACACGGCATTCAAGGTATATTTAAACCCCCCTAAATTACAGGCATAGATCACAGGTTGCACACCCCACAGCCAGCCCTGTCGTCCACATTGCCCACATAGAACCTGATCAGCACCCAGATTACACACACAAGACTTGCCATCTTTTTCCCCAAACAGGACAGCATGAGTCAACTTTGTCTCCAAAGAGCCCGTCCCATCTTTGTCCCATAAACACCCTTCTTGTGCCATCTTTGCCTTTCCACAAATCAATTATACATCTATGATACACACAAACACTCACCAATTGACACTTTCATTCACATAACTCATTCACATAATCGTTTATTCTCTCACTCACACAAATAAATTACACATGTTCATTAATGCATCCACACATAAATTAATTCTCTCCCTCATTCAGACAACTTATCCACACATTAATTCATTATCTTCCTCATTCACACAATTCATCCACACATTAATTCATTCTCTCCCTCATTCATACAATTTATCCACACATTAATTCATACTCTTCCTCATTCAGACAATACATTCACACATTAATTCATACTCTCCCTCATTCAGACAATTCATCCACACATTAATTCATGCTCTCCCTCATTTAGACAATTCATCCACACATTAATTCATGCTCTCCCTCATTTAGACAATTTATCCACACATTAATTCATTCTCTCCCTCATTCAGACAATTCATACACACATTAATTCATTCTCTCCCTCATTTAGACAATTTTCCACACATTAATTCATTCTCTCCCTCATTCAGACAATTCATACACACATTAATTCATATTCTCCCTCATTCACAAAATTCATCCACACACACAAATTCATTTATTATATCACTCAATCTCACTCTTTATTTCAATATTCTTACAACCCTCTTCCTCACTATCTACCCCCCCTCTCCCTCCCTTCTCACAATCTGCCCCCTGTCATGCTCTTCCCAGGCTGCAGAGCTGCATGTCTTTTGTTTCCCTGTCTTCCTTTGGTTAATTTCTGGATTTATGTATGTTCCGTCCTGAACCTCTGATTCCAGTCTTGCTCTTTGCTTCAGCTCTGTTTCCTTTATAAGGTGTGCTCCACCCGTGTGTGTTCTGTTTGTCTCAATCAGCAGTATACAGGTATGTCTCTCTGATACGTGTTTGGATTTCATGTTTAGTTCCTCTGTAGGCAGGCTCTAGCATTAGGACCCACCGTCATTGGATTACTTTGGTGTAGTGGTGGGCTAAGCATACTATGGCCATAAGATGTGATGGAATCTGCAATAGTTATCATACAGTCCTAGGATAGTTCCTGTATTTATGTGTGTCAGTCTGTGATGTAACCTGTGGGGTGTCCTGTCGTGTAACCCCGGTAGAGGGGTGTCCTGTCGTGTAACCCCGGAAGAGTGGTGTCCTGTCGTGGTCCTGTCGTGTAGCAGGGAGTCCTGTTTTAACCCGGCCAAGGGTGTCCTGTCTTGAATCCCCCGGTAGAGGGGGTGTCCTGTCTTGAATCCCCGGTAGAGTAACCCCGGAGGGTGTCCTGTCTTGTAACCCGGTAGAGGGGTGTCCTGTCTTGAATCCCTGGTAGAGGGGTGTCCTGTCCTGTTCATGTCAGATCCTGAGTATTCCTTGTTTTGTTCCCTGTTGAGCCCTGTATTATGTATTTATTGTCTGGTTATGTTTCTTGCTTGGTCCCCTGCTCCTTGCTCTGTCACCCTTGCTTGCTATGTTTGACTTAAAGTCCCATTGCTGGACTGTCCCAGGCAATCCCGGACACGTGGTCACCCGCCGCCACGGGTGATTAAAAGTGCAGAGGGGGCCCCAAACCGGCAGTATGACTGCCAGTGGGCCCCCGAAGGATAGTGAGCCCTGGGCAAATGCCCACTTTGCCCACTGGACAAAGCGGCCCTGATTGCATGCATGTATTGCAGATGATGTATGAAAAGTTATGTGTAAATAGATTAAAAAAGTGTCCTGGATAATCCCATTAATGTGGTGATACTAAAGTGTATGAAACCTACATTTTATGGATCATATGCTTTTTTATTGATGACTCAATTTAATATAACTGATCTCCTGTGATACTTCAAAGATATCTTAGATTTTCATATAAATGAACTGACACTTTACACAAATGTTGCATACGTACAAACAAGTCAAGGCTCATTTTCATGTAAAAAATAATCATTGAGTTTGGCTTGAGGCATATTTAGATCATCTGAAATAGTCTTAAAAATACAATTATTTTTACATTTCTGGCCTCCTCATTCTCTTTCAAGCAGCAAATAAAGATTACAAATCTTAAATGCAAGTTGAATGTATGAAATTAATGTTCTGGAATCCTTAAACTTGGTTACATTTTTCAGTTTGAGCAGGGAATATTGAAGTTTGTGTTTTGTCTTATAAAGTGAGAGTTGAGATATCACACTACCTCACAAATAATATCTCACTTTACTAATTAGCAAAAGGCTTGTGTCTTTTAGTGGTTTATTACAATTGGAAAAAATAAGAGGTAGAAAAAAGTCACAAACAAAAACAAATGGTATGGTACATAAGTCACTTAATCTAATCTTTTAGTAATTAGACAGTCTATTTAATACATAATAGGTTTCAGACCTTGTGCTTATGTGAACAAACAAACAATTGAACACGTTCATTTCTTCATAATTAGGAGACATTTAACTTCTTAGGTGTACAAAGGAAACACTACTTTGGGGAATTAATTTGCAAACCATCTATATGCATCACTTGATTGATATGCATAATTGAAAATTGACTATTTCCTAATTAAAAAATATATATAATTAACCTAGCCACTAGCCATGGAAGTAGGTTCTCACCCAAGATTGGATAGTACATGGTTCGATGAAGTTGTCCTGTCCCCTTAGCAGAAAAACACTCTCAAAGCATAATGTTTCCACCTCCATGTTTGACGGTGGGGATTGTGTTCTTGGAATCATAGGCAACATTCCTCTTCCTCTAAACACAGCGAGTTGAGTGTCTTTGTTTAACAGATGTGTTACCATATTTTATTTCTTTTCATTGTTTGTAAATTCTACATTCTACTTTGGACATTTGTATCTGTCTATTTCACCTTATACATTTTATACATTGACTGCAACAAAAATAATTGTGTGTATTGCAGATTATATATTGGACTGGATCTTAACATAATTATTAATAATATATACTTTTTTTAACAAGTAGTTTGTGATAAAGAAAATTCTCATATAAGGACTTTTTTGCCTTACTAAAAGAATATGAGATGTTCACCAAGAACAGCCACTTTATAGCCTGTCCTACGGCGCATCTCTGCTTGAGAGCATCTCAAATTTTATCTTTCCTGTGCCATTGCACAGAAAAAATCTCCCTCTACATATCAGTCTGATCCCACATCAAAAGACAGTCCACAACCAAAATAAGAGGCAAATTTTCTCTGCACGAGGGAACTAACAACCCCGCACATACATTTCAGCTTTCAATGGCCTCATCAGTGGGGTAGGATTAGTATCCCTCTAGAAACAAGGGAGCGAGGAGGTGCACGTCTGGACTCACCTTTACACTTGGGGTGAACCTCAAGAGATCCCCGAAGGATGATATGCCCTACAGTGCATCCCTTGTTTAGGAGCATCTCAAATTTTAACTCTCTTGTGCCGTTAGAGAGAACAAAATCGCCATTTACATATCTGTCTGATACCACCCAAAAGGGCAGTTGAGCACCGATACGAAAGGCAAATTTCTTGCGCACAAGAGAACCAATAACTCCAGATGCATATTTTAGCTTTCTATGGCCTCATCAGTAGGGTATGATTGGTATCCCCCTAGGAGTGAGGAGGTCCACGTCTGGACTCACCCCGAAGGATGAAATGCCATACAAAAAGAATATATGATGCTCTTCAAAGCCTGCCCTACTGTGCAATCCCTCGCAATCCCTCGCTTGGGAGCATATAGAATTTTAGTTCTCTTGTGCCATTACAGAGAAAAAATCTCCATCTACATATCAGTCTGATCCTGCCCAAGAGGAGCCCAGACATTTAACTCCTTGCTTTTTTGTGCCTAGATGGATAGCAACTCTAATCCACTGAAGAGGCCAATGAAGGCCGAAGTGTATATCTAAGGTTTTGGTTCTGGACTGCCCTTTTGGGTGAGACTAGACTGATATGGAGATTCCCACTTGGGAGCAAAAATTTGAGCTGCTCCGAAGCAGGGATGCACCATAGGGCAGGCTATGAAGTGGCCTTCTGTTTTTGGTGAGCATTTTGTATGACAATGATTTAGATTTCACCTTTATTGTGAATGATAAACCATTCTTGACACCAGATGAAAAAACAAGATGAATGTAAATATGTTATATGATTTAACGTAATGCAGCAATTCATAACATAATGCATTTATGTACATACAATTATATTCCATTATTCTGCTGTAATTGTAAAGTTCACAATGTTCTTTTATTGTACAAGACTGTATAACTGTATCTTGTAGATCTACATCTTCATTACAAGATTAGCATGATTAAAAGTTATTTTGTGTAGCAGGAGAAAGTTCAAGCTTAATTTGGACTGTTCCGCTCGCATGACCTTTTACAAACCCAGCATCAGGAAAGATTTACAGTACTGTAAAAGTTCAGTAACTTTTGGCAAAGGTCCTAATATTAAACTTTTCTGTTACAAATAATTGACAAGATTCCCATTATTATTCTAGCAGCAACCAGGGAATCTGAATGTGTATGCCTTTTATGCTTTTTAGGTTGTGCGCTCTTCTTTCTGTGTATTTTTTGCTGTGCATATTTGCAGGTTATGAACAATCCTTAGGGTTGAGCAGCCCCACCTGCCACATAGTTGCCTCAATGTTTTAAATTGCTTGAGAGTCTCATTTGGGTTACAATGCAATGCAGTCTCACTGATTCTGGTCCTTGTTAAGAAATATATCCCTGATAAAATAGATGACTCGTTAAACTTGGTGTAATTTGACATAGTTGCGAGCTAAGCAATATATGGCAGTATAGTAATATATAATCCCCAATTCTTATGTCTTAGGTGTTCTTTTAATAGTATTTCCTGGATATGCCCTGAAATCTTGCTTTATTGGTATAAATTATTATGATTCTTGCAGCAACTCGTGAATCTAATTGTGAATGCCACTTGGGTCTTTTCTTTACTGCTTTCTGTTATCTTGACCAGGCTTATAACCTTTGGCCTTGTAGCCCATGGAACAACACAGCTGAAAGCGGCCTTGACTGAGTGAGGAGGTGGGCTTAAGGGATGTTGGAAGGTCCTTTATTAATAGGTCCCTCCATTTTGTAACTGTCCCTCCTAATCAGTTTTTCTTACCTGAATCTTCCCACTTTCCCTCCCTGGTCACTGGGTGGGGGTGGAATAATGGTTGGTTAATAGGAAATAGGTTGTTTCTGGTTTGGTTGGTGTTGGTGGTTTCGAGCTGGTCTGTGGCTCAGAACCTGTGTGGGAGAGGTGCATCTTATTGCTTTTGGTGGCAATTCTGGCAATTCCTTTATTGTGTTCACATTTGCTGTGGTTTTGTTTCCCCATACATATTCAAATCTGGGGCCAATTTTTATCCAAACATTTTGGTGCCTGTATGTTTATTTGGTTGGGGGTTATGGTATTGGAAATCCAGGCCCACAAAATCGAAAGTGGTCTCTGGCAAATGAAACTGCTTTAATTGTATTCACAAAAAACATGGTACTTTACTCTGTAGCAAAATGTAGTTTTGTCAATAGTTGGAATTCAGTATCAAATTTCATTATATGAACAGGTAATGGTTTAAAATGAGGGACAGAAAATACAGTAAAAGAAAACTGACTGGTATTGCCGGAGGCTATACTTATCAACTATTTGATACAATGCTTTCAGATCTCCATGGAGCTCTTTTGAAGCAATGCAAGATTTACAATTACAGTGTCATCTGATATCATCACAGACAGAAGTAGTTTGATGTTAGCATAAAAAACAGTATTAAAAGCCAGGCAGCCTTCAATTGCTTAACATTAGGGCACTTTTTTTATTAATCAACAGAAGTATCTCAAGTGTGGGTAATTTGTTTTGCTAATGATACAACCTTATACTTAAAACAATAATTATTTATCTAGTTTTAGATAAGCTGTCAGTCTCATAAAATATTGTATAAGCATTTAAATCTCAGTCTGCAAGTGTGTCTGTCAGAACCAGAAACGGAGCGTAGCGCAGGGTTGTGATCAAGGCTTTAATAAGCAAAACAACAATATACAGCAATAGTAAGAGGATAATCCGAAGAGTAGTCAAAAAACAGTTCCAAGGTCAAAGCTGGCAGCAAAGGTTCAATAAAGAGGTCACAGTCCAAAATCCAGGGCAAATGCAAGAAGGGGAATCCAAAGGGTAGCCAAGGGTCAAAACCAGTAGTTCAAGTAGATAGTTCCAAAATTGTCTGTAGAAGGTAATAGGGAACACACAGCTTAACTAGCAAGCATTTTGTGAAGGGGTTACAGGGTTTTTATAGTGTCAGTGATCAGACTCCTCCCCTTCCCACCTGGTCTCCTCCCCTTTATATGGAAAGGATAGGGGTGAGGTAGGACAACTCCATGCTTCCTTCCTCTTAAGTACAACCACGCCTCCATGCCACCAGGAAAGTGCACGCTTTTGCCAAGCATGGCACGCGTTGAAATCGAGGCCAGGGATACGGCCTACCCCGTGGACGTGTGATCATACCACGAGGGAACTGTCACCGGGAGCCTGTCCCCCGAGAGGAAGACCCCCTTGATAAGGTAGGTGGAAGTCCCTGATCCTGACATGGTCTCTATGTTGCTTTTTCATTATCACAGTAGGAATAATTAGACACTGCTGTAGATATGGATCTTTGGACATTTGAGGAAAATACCTTAATTCTTTCTATTAGGTCCCCAAAGGCCCATATAGGAACAAAGCATTACAGAGCCATTGGCATTGGATTGCAAGTTTATCTGCTGTAGTTTTTGTAGTTACACCTAGGTAAATGCATGTCTGTATACCGATCGCATACTTAAGCTTGCGGGACGCGGTCAGTGGGTGGTGCCGCTGCCATTGGTGGGCGATCCCACTTCTATTGGCGGGCAGTCCTACTGATGTCAATGGCCTGGTCAGGGGCGTTCACGCTAATGTTGGGGAGATTTTCCCTGTAGTCAGTGGGTAGGGAGTGTCAAAACCCAGAGGATACGGATATTAACCCGGAAAAGCGGTGCTGCACCTGCCAACAAAACCAGGAAATACTATAATTTTAGTTTCATCTGCTGGGGCATTGAACAGACTCAAAGATCTGCCAACATAACAAGGGCAGCATCATTAGGTCTTGATGTTCTGTGTCCACAGAATGTGCCTTCTCACTCCGTATGTGCATGTACATTTATTAGCAGTCTGGAAAATCCATGCATTAGCCAGGAAAGCTAGCAGCTGAGAAATAGGTCTGATTTTTAAGGCTATTATGTCTAGTACTATTAAACACTATATCGGTGCACAACTCTAGCATTTCATAATCACAATGCATAGGCAAAATCTCTTCTTAACTATACAGACTCATGTCTTACCTTATAAATTGATTAGTCAATGTAAAATAATATTTGTGTACGCCTAAAATGCATTATATTGCGTGCATGATAGAACATAAACACAACAAAAAGTTAATAAAATGTAATCTGTGGATGGAAGAGACCCTTACATGAAAAAACAACAACATTTTATCTGAAAATATCCTGCTTTGCATTTGCTACAGCACACTTCCTATTTTCTGACATGCAGTTGAAGATTCTTGTAGTTCAAGTTTTTTTCAGTCATAATAACCTCAGGACATGAAAGATATAACAAATTTTTCCTATACTTTTCTGGTATCATTTTGCTTGAAGTTAAACATCAAAACCAGAATGCTAACCATCAAAAATCCCAGATCGCTATCTTTTCTGTGTAGCCCCCCTCACCAAAAAATATGGTCCTGTGGGATATTTTAATTGCGCCAGCAGACTACTAACTAGATAGCAGCACAGCCACTTTTTTCTCCAACGTTAAGATGCAATTCTTACAGTTAAAATGTATACCTCTGTAACAAGTTTGCTAAAAAGGAAAGTGTTATGTTTCAGCTCTAATACAATTGAAATGATTTAACAAGAATTTGTAAAATCATAATTTGATAATATTGTGTTTTTTTCTGTGCCTTTTGCCCATACAGCAAAAGTCAGGCATTGAAACTCAAGATCAACACAACTAAATTAACTTTCAGACACATTGCAGTTTATTCACTTACGGTTACAACTCCCCTGCTTGACTATACATTATGAAGGGTCAACATGTTTACCCAGTGTGAAGGGTAAAGCTGGTCCAGTATAAAAGTGCAAGGAGAATTTGGAGAAAACCTGTTGGTTTAAAAGGTCAGCCAAGCCTTTCCTACAGCAGACCTCACAGTATTTGGATCTTCATATAGTTAAGTCAAGGAGCTGAAACACAACTCTCCTGTCAACTTGCTCTTATAAAAAGAGAGCAGGAGAGTTTGTAGAAGAGTTGTGGTTTTAACACCCTAAATTCATTATGCATTATAAAGGGCAGAGCCGGCCTTAAGTGTTCTGGCGCCCTGTGCGGACTACTCCTCTGGCGCCCCCCATCACCCCCAAAAAAGAAAAAAAACTCCCCCCTCTGCCTCTATTTACTATCTACCACCTCTGCCCATTCTCACTGCCTTCCCCCCTCTGCCCCTTCTCACTATCTACCCCCTCTCCCTATCCTTACTTACCTTGTTGCCGGAGTCCTGCGGTGGGAACGGGAGGCGTCCGTCTTCCCGCTCTGCCGTGGTGCGCGCTTCACAGCTGAGCGCCAGAAAAATTCCAGCGCTCAGCATGAAACGCTGAAGGAAAAGAATTCATATGTTGTTTTTAAAGATAACGCACCATTAACAGTTCAATGAGATTTGAGAGACAAGGCCAAACAATACAAATAGACATTAAGGCTGATTAAAACAACATACAATTTAAGACTTTTGAGACTGACACAAAAATAACTGAAGATCAGAAGTGAATTATTTCACTTGTATGAAATCAAGGTCATCTTTAATAATATAAATCTGGGCAAATCTAGCCTAGTGGCCCTATTCCCTTTGGCCCAGTCATACGTGTTCATGACCACCTGGTGGTGTAATGTGATTAGGACATCCTTAAGGCAGGGGCAAGTGGACCTCCTGTCCTGCATTTTAGGGGGCCTCTGTAGTGCCATTGCATGCTACTCTCCTTTGGGCTAATGGTCTCTATGTATCTGAGTGCAGAGAAATGATGTCCAATGCTTTATATTACCAGTGCGGCAGCATAGTATGTATTGGCACCACAAACAATTATAATACAATAAATCATCCAAATTAAAATGCTATAATGACATTAAACAACAATATGATGTCTCTGCAGACATATTTGCTTATGGCAATATATACCAAATTGCTCTGTTTTTGTATATACAAATTTTTCCAGGTATTAAAGTCTGCTTTAAAAGGCTATTATATACTGCAAAGGCCTTAGGTTTGTTTGGAGGATCCACTATATCTGTGCTTTACACTTAATAAAGTTTCATTCTCAACAAAGATATACAATATTATACAGTACATTATGTGTATTAACATGCCTATACTAATACAGAATAGTTTACGTGAAAGATCCATCTTTACTATAATGGCTTATAACTGAACTGTTTCATCAAGGGGGGGTTGTTTCACAATTAAAGGACAAGTCTATTATTTTACACATTTAACACTATTAAACATCTGTATTTACATGTACAAAATTAAAAGAAAAGTAAAAGTAATGTGTAAAGTATAAATACCATATTGGCTTGGATATAGGCTGCACCCGATTATATAGGCTGCACCCTAAAAGTTAGGTGCTTTTTTAAAGAAAAAAGTTTCTGCTCCCCTGAGATATGCTGCCACTCTATTCCCCGAGATATGCTGCACTCTATCCCCCGAGAATATGCTGCCACTCTACCCCTCCTGAGATTGCTGCCACTCTACCCCCCCCCCGAGATATGCTGCCACTCTGTCCCCAAGATGTCCCCCCCCAACAGACTTACCGGTGCAGACTCCACGGAGTCTTGCAGGGCCGGCGGGGGACATGTTCAACGGAAGTATTCAACTTCCGGTGCCGGCACTTCCGCCTTGGGAAGTCACCGGCAAGGAAGATTGTTTGCGCAGACGTTCAACGGGCAGCGGCGATGCAAGCTTAAACAACCTCCACTGCTGGCACGTCTGCAAGATGTGCTTTAAAAATCTCCCTTGCTGGGACTCCCCCCGTTTGTTTATGCTCGCATCGTCGCTGCCGGTCAACGTCTGTGCGATACGCTTAGACAATCTCCCGTGCCGGCACTCCCCCCGTCGGAAGTACTGGCAGGGGAGGCTGTCTGAGTGTATCCGAGAGTAGGATACAGGTCCCCTGCACCGCTGCGGGGGATCTGTATCCTAACCCTTCTGCCTGCCCGGCACCCGGCGCCTGCATGTCCCGGGCGTCGGGCGCTAGACCCCGAATATAGGCCGCACCCCCACTTTAAAAACCTAAACTTGCACATTTCAAACAGTTTCATAATTACTTACAGGACTGGTTTACTCTGTAAATAATATGACAATTAAAAAAAAAATCTTTCAGTATTTTTATTAGCTCAGAATTAGGAAATCATGATTATGGTAGTTGACAGTAATTAAACTACAGTGTTTACCCTAGAACAAAACAGTACAGTTATAGAAATTTAAAATTTGATGGCAGATAAGAACCATTCAGCCTATTTAGTCTCCCTATTTTTCCTGATGTAATGATTCAAGCCAGTAAAGTAAAACTTTCTAACATTTCACCTAAGCATTGGGCCCTTTAGTTTTAACAGACATTGAGGTATATTACATAAGGTAACAATGAAACAATTCAACATCAAATAGAAGGTACTTGGAAATAATGACGGTGCTCTACTCCACTGAGTAAATTACAAAACAGATACAAACAGATACAACACAAAATAGCCCTCACCAATATTATAACAAGGTAGAGGAGCTCCACGTGCCTGCTGGATACAACGTATCTCAATTCAACATTGTATTGACTGAAGACTGAAGACCATCTGAATAAACAATTTCCTGGAAAGTGCTCACCAAAGAATGCATGTAAACATACAATTTGTAGATAATCCAGGGTGGTAATTTTAACCCCTTCAATCCCAGGGGTTTTTGGTACCTCAAGTCCCGGAGCAATTTGCCATTTTTGCGGTATGTCGGTTCACAGATTATTTTCTTTTACTGCAAATAGTGTACCCATGTAAACTATATATTGCTTTTTCAGGGAGAGATAGAGTTTTCATTGATACCATAGTAAGATGATTAGCTGAAAATTTAGGATGAGAAATTTAGTAAAAACTAGTGAAAATTAGAAAAAAAAACACATATTCACTAGGTAAAGTGATGGAAAATCTCCTCCAAGTTTATCAATTCAGGTGTTCTGATCTCAGATATACCTAATTTATATACATTTTACATTCTTTCCCACCACTTATAGGGAACATACTATAAGGTGTACATTATTTGTAGAATTTTTATGCTTATGGCTTAACGGGTTTGGGGGTTGTGAATGGGAGCAGGAGGGTTATACTGCTTAGATGTTGTGTTAGGGCAATGGATTTTTTTCTTTTATTATTTTTATCTTTTTTATTTTTAATTTTTAATTTTATTTTTGTATGTTATATATATATATTTTTAAATGGTTCAAGAGCCTCTTAGGGACCTCTTGAACATGTTATTAATGCCAGAGATATCACTATGACATCACTTAGCTCACTTTATTGTGCTTATGGACATCTACTGCACAACATCAGACTCAAAGCAGCCAGACCTCCCTTGCTCTCCCTCACATGTACACACATATGCATACTTCTGTTTTGCCAGAAATCATGAGGGAATAGGGGGCCCAGTGTATTGCTTTGCCCAGGGCCTAAAATGTTGTTAAGACGGGCCTGGAAGGTGCTATGTACTGAAGAACAGTTGCAAGGGTGGAGTTGAGTGGAGTGAGAGAGCAGGTGGTGGTCAGAGATGCGAAAGGAGTTGGAGAAGTTAGGGTGAGAGAATGAAGAAAAAAATAAGGCCCATTGAGTTAGAGGAAAACAGTAGTGGAGTTAGAGGTTATGGACACCCAAATGGTATGATAGCAGTTAGTAAAGGATGGGTAGAGTATCGATTGAAGGGATGCTTCAATATATTCGTTTGACCTTCCTTGTAGCCTCTTTGTTTCTTTCTTGGTGCACTCCCTTGGTAAACTCATTTTGACGGCATTTTTTAAGAAGAATTAGAACAACTAAAAACATTTAAAGATTCATGAACTCAAGGCCTCCTGAAAATGCTGTACATCAAAGGTTTAATTGAAGCAAGAATCACATTCTTGGGAACTCTTTATCTGAATGAAGAAATATAAGTTGTGCTTTGATACTTACCTATATATATATATATAAATATATATTTGGTTTCAAACCAAAGCTGATGTTACTTTGTAGCAGATTAAAAATGCCATAAAGATTCAGATATTTCAAGGGTTTCTGAATAACCTTTTTGATCTGTCCTTTTAGTATGCATAGTGTGAAAAATCAGGAACACTATTTATGGAAAACATGATATCTAATTAAATGAGCTTTCATTTCAGAGACTGTAATATAACCAGAGATCCTCAGGATATCGCAGACAAACAAGATAGCTGGAACTATATTTAGCAGAATCTTGATTAACCTTTTCATTTCTTACTAATATATACAAAATTCTGTTGTTCGGATTACATATGAAGCTTAAAAGACTTAGAAGTCGCAGTCTTCACAAAAGTACTGGATATGTATATTAGATTTCAGGTTTCAGAATATATTGAAATGTAAGAGCTTATAAGAGTAGTCTGCCAGTATATAAAAAGGCATTTGCAAATGGGTTGGCAGAGAAGGTACATATAAAGCGTGAAAGAAATGGTGAACAAGAACGAGAGTGAACTTTTTGCTTTGTTTTGTCCGATTCGTGGGGAGTCTGGCCACGTTTTTGGGGCTACGTATGAATGGCTGAATTAACCAAAATTCTGAAATTCTGTATTGCAATTTATAGCAGTCTAAACTATATATTATATACAGTAAATATTGGTAGTATTTCGGCATAAGTTTTAGATTTTTAAAATGTCTTTCCTTGCTGGTATTATATTAACTGATGATCTACATTAACTATAGCTATAACTTAATATTGTCTAATATAGGATAAAGCAAAGTTTCCATTGAAGCAAATCTAATTACAATATTAATTGTTTTTTGCATGTTGAAATCATACTTATTATTCGTGTAAAAATGTTGAAACATGACCCTGTGATTAACACTCTAATGTGGTATTATCTAAAATTAAAGACAAACACTATACTCTATCGTATAATTTATAATTATTGGAAATACAGCTTTTCTCTTGCCCTCCATTCTTCTTGTATATCATATTCACTCAGTGATTAAAGCTGGAAATAGGGTTCATCCTCTTAAAGGGTGATCCTTTTTAAGTGACGGGATTGATGTAATACATCATGTTGATCTTTTTTTGAATACCAAAACGAGGGTGGCTCCAAGGGCAACTTAACCTTACATTTTTACGTGTCTCATTTTTGCTAATGTATTTTAAATGAATACACGAAGAGCTTTATTTTATTTTTTATGCAGATGTGAATGAGAATAGTTAAAAATATATAAATTAATAAATAAAATAGAGTAACTTTTGTTATCTATAGTGCAAATGAAAAGTAAAAACTTGTTAAACAAAAGTAAAATAGCAAATGAAAACCAATGGAGCGTGCCCTATTTCAAGCTATTGTGCTATTATACAATGGTAGCGGTTTGCTGTATCTGTATTATGAAACATTCTTTTATACATAATTAGGAGCTTGAAATTCAGTAACTGACTTATTGCATCATAGACTCTTAGATAAGCATAATTATGGGATAAGATATTACTATACTTTTTTTGTAAATTCAAACAATAACAGAGATGCTGTAAACTATGGTTCATGGCTGTGCTTATTATTTTGATAAAAAGACACTTTTCTGTAGTAATGTAGCTTGGTATTCAATGGCATACATACAAGTGAACCAAACAGGTAATGGTAAGTAATACAATGACAGATTTGTATTTACACAGAATAAAATCTGTTAAGTATTTTATGATGCTTTTTGTTCGATTATGCTTCAAAATCCATATAGAAAGTTAATATTCTATTATAATGAACCAGTGTAAAACAACTTTTCATATATACTTAATTATTAATTATCAAAAAATTATCAGACATTGAAGTGTGTAGAACAAAACAGAGTAGATCTATTGTTAGAGTAAACGTAACGTACATGCTGGGCAGTGGCGACTCTAGAAACAATATATAGGGGCACACAAGATATCACAGTCAAACTGGGGGGGCATTAATCATTTCCACCATTAAATCATACCACTGAAAAAACAGAATATATATATAGCCAAAAGTAATATGCTATGGAATGATACTTTTGTTATTGGACTAACATAATACATGATCATTCAATATGGGAAGCCTGAAGCCACAATTTAGTACGACAAATACGGTAATCAACTAAATAAAACCTACAAACCCCGTATTTGTAGGTATACATAAATAATGTATGGAAACAGCATAGCAGATATGGATCTACAGAATAATACAAAAACCCAACTTTGCAGGTATAGATTAATTTGAATTCACATAAAAACACTGCATTAAAGGTATACTTAAAAAGCCCTACATTACAGGCATAGATCACAGGCTGCACACCCCAAAGCCAGCCCACATTGAACCTGACCAGCACCCAGATAACACAGATAGGATTTGCCATCTTTTTCCCCAAATAGCCCAGCACAAGTCAACTATCTCCCAAGCAGCCCAGCCTGTGCTATCTTTGTTCCATATACACCCTGCCTGTGCCATCTTGGTCCCCATGGCTCAAACATCCTGCTAGTGACATCTTTGTCCTTCCACAATTATATATCTATGGTACACACAAACACTTTTACAGTCACTCACTAATTCACACTCCCTCATTTGGACAATTCATCCACATATTAACTCATGCTCTCCCTCATTCAGACAACTCATCCACGCATTAACTCATGCTCTCCCTCAGACAACTCATCCACACATTAACTCATGCTCTCCCTCATTCAGACAACTCATCCACGCATTAACTCATGCTCTCCCCCATTCACACAATGTATCCACACATTAATTCACACTCTTTACTTATTTCAATATTCTTACTACCCCCTCTCCTTCCCTTATCACTTTCTACCCCCTCTCCCTCCCCTTTCCCTACTCACTATCTACCCTTTGTAGTTCTCTCACCTTTGGGTCCAGCGATGGGAGCACGCGGCTTCTGTCTTCCTGCTCTGCTGCGGTGCCTGCTGCTTCACTGCTGAGCGGCGGAATATGACGTCATATTCTGGCGCTCAGCATGACATGCCGGCACCGCGACAGGGGTAGAGGCCTCGCAGAGGAGAATGAGGGGCGCCGAGCGGTTGCTAGGCACCCCTCTCTCTCCTCCACATGGGAATTAAAGACTTTATTCGAAATTCGATGCCACTGATGCTGGGTAAAAATTTGACATCTCCAACTAAGTGTGTGCTGAAAATACACCAAAGGTTTCACTTTATGACATAGCTTCTTTGGAGCAGGTTCAAATTCTCAATCATATTTACCAGCTTGGGGTCCAACTTAGTTATTTACTAATAAAAGTATTATTAACCCCTTAATGACCAGTGATGTGCCGGGGATGTCATGAAAACACGGTTAGTTAATGAATAATGACGTGCCTGTTATGAGATGGCATTCAATGAGCCTAAAAGGCGGTCAAAGATCAATTTCTTCACCCAAATGGTGTGGCTGCTACAGGCCCCCAGTGTGGTCGTGCTCTCTGGTGGCACAACATGCATCATGTACAAGTTACAATTTAAAAGAACTTAAGCTCAACTGAGTCTCCATAGACATCCATGTCCCGCTGCTTGGTTTCTTAAAGGATCGTATCAACATTGTACCTGGACGCCAACCACGGAGGGAAGGCGACTGGATGTGCTGTCCAACACATGGCTACTTGGTACAGGACTTGAACCTGGTGCCTCAAGCCCTACAAGCAGGTTATTAGTCGCCACTTGTGAAGCTATGCTGCTGATCCATTTTACAGCAGTACTGATCACCTGCACAACTGCAAGTAGATCCTTTTAACCTGCCTCTGGTCTGCTTTCATTGCTCAGCGATACTTTTCCTATTGCGCTTGGGTTGTGGCCTGTTCCTTTGAATCTGATTTGTTTCCTGTTTACCTGACTATAATATGTGCTGCGTGCCTCTAAACCTAGATTGCCTGACCAAACCTCTGGACTATCCTTCTGTACTATGCAATTGGAAATATACCTTCCTGGAAATCTCATTGTTTCCTACTGCTGTAAATCTTCACTTCCTAGTACATATCCCAAATGTACAACTCCAGCTTTAAATTCTATCTCTGAAGCCCACAATCTAGAACAAATAAATATACACCGATCAACCATAACATTATAACCACCAACAGGTGAAGTGAATAGCACTGATAAAGCAGGAAACGTGGGCAAGCATAAGGATCTGAGCGACTTTGACAATGGCCAGATTGTGATGTCTGGATGACTCGGTTAGAGTTTCTCCAAAACTGCAGCTCTTGTGGCAGGAGTTCCTGGTTCTGATAGAAAGGTATCAGAACACACAGTGTATCAAAGTTTGTTGCGTATGGGGCTGCATACGGTGGCCTGGTCTGATGAATCACATTTTCTTTTACATCATGTGGATGGCCAGAAACAAGCAAGAAACAACATGTGGCACCAGGATGCATCCATGGAGGCTCCAAGGTCCCCTGTCCGAACTCTGTATCCCATCTGTTCCACGTTCCCTTGTCTGAAGTTGCCGTGGTGCATCTGCCTCTGTGCCTGTGCCTTTATCATGCTAATTAACCAGTCCTGTTTCACCTGTCAGCACACTCCAATATAGACTGTTACATATCTATATAAATACAAAATTGACTTCTGTCTAGGGGCGCTTAAAACCACGATCTCGAATAGTTCATATACCGATAAAAAAGGGAAAAAGAAAAAATATATAGTGTGATACAGTGAGAACAATATAGCTCCGGCACGTAATTTCAATGAATGCACTCACAATATGGATAAACTTTTAGCGCGTATATCACAATCACTCCTCCGTGTATATATTGATTCCTTGGCTCCACGTGTATGTAAGAAAAGAAAATCTAATAGGGTGATACCTTTACCGTCAATATGTGTGCTGTGTGGTAGTGCACTCACATTTAGTAGAGGAATATCAAGCTCATCTGATTTGTTGTCCTGCAGTGGAGCCGATCCAATGATGAGGTTCCTAGGAGGTTGTGCTGGTTTCCACAAAAAGTTTTCTTCAATACTCCGGTGTAAATGTAAATAAAGTGCAAGTGCTTATAATAAATAGTGTGTGTTCATTAAATATGTGCCATAAATAGATCCAAAAAAGCGGGATAAAAAGAATAAATAAATAATTTAATATGGGACTATGCCCTTGCCGCACACTCGTCGGTAACTACACCATATAGGTGTTTACAAAGTAATCCGGAGGTGCTAAAAAAGTACTTGAACAATAATAAAATGAAATGAAATAAAATGTATATAAAAATATTGGTTAAAAAGGCAAATCAAGTCCAAAAATGAACAATCCTCAACGCGTTTCGCCGTTTGGAGGCTTCCTCAGGAGGTATAGTTGTGGCCGAGTCTTGTTCTTCCTTTTATGTTCCCCCGGTTGCAACGTCTACGTTCTTTTCGTTCCGTCCGTCTATTGCCGTCACGTCATCATGTATTCATTCTGCCGCGTGCGTGCATGCTGTATGTCCCATCTGTGTGTAAATTTTCTTGCTCCGTTTCTTCCTACCCATACAGTATATCGGGTATGTGTTTTTTCTTGAATCTGCGTGCAGTAAGGGATCACATATCCCAGGAAAAAATAAAAAGTTAGATATGTCGATGTGACGGTGTTTATTTTATTTAAAACTCGGAGGGACAGATTTCAAGGGGATTATTCATATATACATAAAGATCGGCTAGTAGAGATTGTGAGGAGATCGAGGGATAAAGGGATATAGGGGATATGATATACTATTCAGGTAATCAATATGGTTCGGTTTGCACTATCTACATAAATACATCCAATATTATAGATAGAGACTCATAAAGAGAAGGAATAGATGGAGATAATGAAATATATATAGAGTATAGATTGTTACTATTATAGGTAGAGACCCATAAAGAGAAGGAATAGATGGAGATAATGAAATATATATAGAGTATAGATTGTAACCATATATGTGAGTTGCATAAACCCATGAGTAGGTAATATCTTTTTATGTATGAAAAGTGTACATCAAAAGAAAAGAAGTGGATATTATCATCAAGTGTTGTGCTCAAGTGAGTGAATATTTTATCATATATTTATATTTCTAAATATTTTTATTTATTTACTTGTCTATTATCTTATAATGTAATATACAAGGTGAGGGTCTGTGTTCTCTAATTGCATTCTAATATATTTTTTTATTTGTTTTTGTTTTTATTATAGTTTGTAATTATTTATTACTGAATGTTTCTCAATTGTGCAAAGTGAATAAAATCTAATTCATTGAAGTAAATTCCTTTGAGTCTTGATCGTATCTTATCATGTGTTCTGGTAAGTTATCCATAGAATTAATTATTTGTGAGCAAACATCTTAACATAGAATCTAATGGTGAAAGTAGGGGCAAAGTGAATGTTCCTACAGGAAAGACACAATGTCTATTTCTAAGTTCAGACCACCCTTTTTGTATGTCTTTAATTTAAAAATCCATTCGGTTTCTTTTTTCGATAGATGTTCTATATTATTGCCCCCTCTCCAATTGGGAGGTACCCAATCTATACCCATAATTTTTAATGTCTCTATAGAGAAGCGTGGACAAGAATTACAGTGTTTGGGTACACTGTGTTTGATGTTTTGATTCCTTATGTTCCCTATGTGTTCCAAAATACGTTCCTTTAGTGGTCTAATAGTCCTTCCAACGTATTGTAGCCCACAAGGGCATTCTAAAAGGTATACCACACTTTTGGAGTTGCAGTTAATAAAATGTTTAATGTTATATGTATTCCCTGTGTTATTGCCTGTAAAGCTCTCCGTTTTTTTGGGTAAATGTGTACACATTTTGCAATGGCCACATGTGAAGAAGCCTTTGGGTTTTGTGCTTAAGAAATTGCCCCCATTTTGTGGTTTGGTGCTCTTAGGGAGTACACTCGGTGCTAGTATAGTTTTTAAAGTATCCGCTTTTTTATAGATAATTTGTGGCTTATCTGGGAGTAAATTCCCTAGGATGCAATCATTTTTTAGTATGTGCCAATGATTTCCCATAATCTTTTTTATCTTATGTGCTTGTGAGTTATATTTTGTAAAGAAAGAAAAACTGAAGTCTTTCTTATCTCTTGCGGTTATGTCCTGTTTCTTTCCCCCTAACAGCTGATTTCTGTCTAACTGTTGTACCTGTCGAAGGCTGCTTTGTAACCTCTCGGCGGGATAATTTTTTTCTCTAAACTTTTGTGTTAGCTCTTGTGTGTTTTTTATTTGTCTGTCTGTCTGTTCTTACAAATGCTCTACTGGATGAACGGGCAGAAATTCCCACAGAAACACTCCAAAATATTGTGGAAAGCCTTCACCGAAGAATTGAAGCTGTTATAGCTGCAAAGGGGGGACCAACTACATATTAATGTCTATGTATGTAGAAGGCAATGTCATAAAATTCCCTGTAAGTGTAATGATCTGGGGTCCCAATAGTTATGTCTATATAGTGTACATCAATACATTTATGTATGTGTAAGTTTTGGGTATGTGTTTTGGGTATGTACCGTATTTGCTTGATTAGACAACCCTGATTATAAGATGACCCCCCAAAATTTGAATATTAATTTTGAAAAAAAGAAAAAGCTTGCCCTATAGGAAAAAAGTTTTTAGTATATATCTATTCACATATAAAATAATTTTTCATGTTAAATGAAAACTATGATTAAGAAAAATGCATTTTTTGTTTTTATTTCCTTTTATTTGCCAACCTGTTATACACATCTGCCCCACGGCTTGCCACTCTGCCCCCCAGATATCCCTTATATTCCCCTATATGCCACTCTGCCTCCCTGATATGCTACTCTGCCCCCCAATATGCCTTATGTCCCATATATGCCACTCTGCCTCCCTGATATGCCCTTTTGACCCCTCCTAATATGCCACTGTGCCCCTGATATGCCTTATACCCCCTATATGCCACTCTGCCCCGATATACCTTTTACCCCCTATATGCAACTCTGCCCCCACTGATATGCCTATATGCCTCCCCGACTTACCGATGCATGCCTAGACTTGTCCCCTGTGCTTCAGACTTCCTGGCGTCAAGTGGGGGCTTCTATGATGGAGCACCAGAAGGTCACGTCATGCTGGTGCTCCGTCATTTATGCCCCGGCGGAGGTGTTGCATTGCACAGACGTTCACTGGCTGCCAGAGAAGAGAATCCAGGTCCCCTGCAGCTCTGCGGGAGATCTGGATCTTAGTCTTGCAGTCAGACCTTTATTTGAGGTCTGATCATAAGACAACCTCGAATATAAGATGAGGGGTGTTTTTCAGCACATTTGCTACATATTTTTTGTAAGCATGTCATAAAACATTGAGCGCTATAGCATATTGTTGGTCATAGAGAGTAGATCATTGAAACTGGAAGATCATTGTGTAATACCATTTAAAGAGTGAAAGGTATTCTTTAAGCTTCTTGTAAACAGAATTGCAGTTCATGTAAAATGGACTGTAATGTGCATGACTTAAATACAATCTATTTACAACTTGTAAATTGGCAACATCAATAAAAGCTTGTAAGCAGAACTCTTCAGCACTCTCAGACATGTATCCATAATACTAACATCTTTCATATGAACTCACATTCATTGTGCTTCAGTCAGTGGAATAGTCAATTAGTACAAAATAGCAAGTTTAGGTTATAGCATATTTTATTACACTTTACTAAATGTGCCTGGTTCTTTCTATTTTCTTGTTTTGTTTTGTTTTGTTTTTTGCTGTAATGTAACCTCACATACCTTAATGGTATGATTTCCAAATGTGTATTTGTATGAATATTTTAGTATTTTATATTTATGTACTTCTAGTGTTATATTTTCTGCATCTGTACATGGGCTTAAAAGGCATTAGTGCATGTGCTTAAGAGATTGACGTCAAAAAAGTCTCAGCAATAGATGAGACTTACCAATAGTACTGTGTCCTCAATGGGGTTATTTTTACCTACTAATCTCTGTCAGGATTGAATAGTATCTCTTGTTATGTGCTTTTTATTTTTTAATATATTTTCTGCATTGCAAAAGTAGCAACAGAGAAAGAAAATCTAAATCCAAGGATAAAGTAATTGATCTATAATAGTTTTTTTTTTCTGTGCACTATTAGTTAATTAAAGGTTTTTAGGACTTGCTGATCATACACCACATGAAAATATCTAATAACTAAAAGGCAACTGATTAATTTAAGTGCAGTATGCCACAATATATTTTGGTGACCTTTTAATCTTGTTTTAATGATTTAGACTATGATAATGTATGAATATCATTAACACTCAAGTTAACTTAAATATACATTTGGAAAATAATAATTGTAAAGGTGGATGTGTTACCTTTCTCAAATCCCATATAATGTGGTGTACAGATTAAAAGAAGCAAATTGGGTCTAAACACTAACATCAAAGTCTAATTACAGATTAACTCAATTTACTACACATCCCCCTTTGCAAGCTAACATTTGCATAACTTGCTTAAAAAAATAATAAAAAAGTGGGGGGTCTCCTGGACCCACTATTAACAAGAAGGACAGATGATTGTCTCCTCCTTCCCAAAGCCATGTATGGTGGGGCAGAAGTTAATAAAATAAGCTAATGGCAGGTTATAAAACAAGCTGGTGGTAGAGTTTCTTGACTCTCTTGCCCACGGCTCAAGTGGGAAACTGAAGAAAAATATACCCTCATGAACTATAATAAAAATATACCCGGTGGAAGGAAGGGGACTGTACCTCCCATCGGGAATATCCTTTTTATAGTCTATGGGGGTACATAGAATACACTCACTCTCACTCTCTCTCTCACACACTCTCAGTCACTCTCACGCTCTTTCCCTACCTTCTTTGCTGACCACTTCTGCTTCCATTTCCACATCTTCCTGTTCTTCATCTTTTCTCTTCCATATTCTCTCTTTTATCTTCTCTCTTTTATCGTTTCTCTTCTCTGTTCGTTCGCATATCTGTGGGCATAACCTGGAGTGAATGTATGTGTCAGGGCCCGGGTAATCAGGTTGGGTAGGAGCCTGATTGCAGGGGATAACCTGGGGTTCTGTCTGTACACAGCAATGCATGGTAACTGAAGGATAAGACAGACAGGCACAAAGGAATACACCACAGGCAGAATTTCAGGAAATGCTATGTATTGTATATTATAGCAGGACAAGAAAATACAGGTTAAATAGTCACTTAGCAAGAAAACGTACGTATGGCAGGAAGCCCACTTGAAAGGGCACAAGGTAGGAAACTCACTTGGAAGGGCACAAGGTAGGATGCCCACTTGGAAGGGCACAAGTCAGGAGGCCCACTTGAAAAGGCACAAGGCAGGAAGCCCACTGGATCAGGTACAAGTCAGGATCAGGTACAGGGCCAGAGCAAACCGGTCCTATAACTTCATTGCAAAGGCCCTTAACAAACAGGGAAGTGTCCAGGTATAGGCTTGGTCATTAGGTCAGGTGTGAATGACATAGGCTTTAGGTGAGGGAGGCAGGGTAATAAAGCCTGTTGTTTAGGTCAGGTGTGATAATGGCACTGGCTTCAGGTGGGAGACAGAGCATAACCAAACACAGCTGAACATAAATAAATACATAGCGAACAAAGGGTAAAACTTTAACTATCCTGCAGTCAGGATAGAATCCTGACATTATGCCAAAATGGTGGTGCTTCTGGTCACATCCTCATCCACATCCTCCAATCAGAGGAGATGACTTCACCTAAAGCTCTGCCATTTTGTCAAAGTTCACCTTTGGGCAAACAAATGTTATATACAGTATCTCACAAAAGTGAGTACACCCCTCACATTTTTGTAAATATTTTATTATATTTTCATGTGACAACACTGAGATAACACTCTGCTACAATGTAAAACAGTGAGTGTTCAGCCTATATATCAGTGTAAATTTGTTGTCCCCTCAAATATAACTTAACACACAGCCATTAATGTCTAAGTATGTCATAGTACATGTTGGCAATCATGGTTCCCTCAATGAAATGTAGCTCCCCAGTGCCGGCAGTACTCATGCAGAAGTAACGTCACATGATCATTGTGATCTGGAGGAGAGAGACAGAGCATTGTGTATTTTGTGCATTTGCAAAAGTGTCAAAAAGTGTCTACAATACTCATACAATACCCCCTGAATACTTATTTTACCCCAATTAACCCTTCCCTCCCCGTGATCTTCTAAAAAAAAAAAATCTAATTTTTGCTACATTTCTCATCCTAAGTTTTCAGCTAATTATCTAACTATGGTAGCAAAAGAAAACCCCCTCTCTCCTTGAAAAAACAATATATAGTTTCATGGGTACATTATTCACAGGAAAGCGAATAATCGCTGAACCGATATACTGCAAAAATGGCAAAATTGCTGAGGTACCAAAAACCCCTGGCACTGAAGGGGTTAATCCCTAATATAATTCTAAAAGAATACTGGTGTGCTGTTGATTTTGTTATTTGCATTCTTCTTATACATATTTATTCTGCAATACGCTTTTAAAATACAACCAAGAAACAACATCTCACTTGGGAGAAGTTTGATACGATTTTAATATCGAAATCTGCTGTTAAAATATGTTTTAACCTACAGGAATGTACCATTTCTTTGGCGATGTGCAATGAAATCAAAATAATTTAATAAATCCAGTAGTTATTTTATTGGAACAAGAGTAACAATAACAGATCGGGAAGAAAGATATGTAATTTGTATTTTTGTGGCTATGCATCTTTAATCCATCTGGGAGAAATAACGCTATACAGTATGTATAATTCAGGCTGTTTTTGTTTGCAGTTAATTAAACATTTGCCATGTTGTGTCATCCCTTTGAAATTCCTGAACACATTAAGAGCAGACTAAATGACACATTCCAGCTGACTAAATGACAAAAAATAACACATACTGAACAGACATGCAACCTTTGTATTGACATATTTCCATTGGTAGAAAATAATATTACATTTACTTGATAGTGTCACTTATTTTCTTATTTGCTAGATTTTGAATATGCAGTCACAAATGTGTCTACATGTGTGTGTGTGTGTGTATATATATATATATATATATATATATATATATATAAAATATATATGTATTATATTGTATATTTAAAAATAAATATAAAATGGGTAAAAAAGTTCCAATTATTTTGCTCCATGGTAGCAATACAACAATGTTGTACCCTGTAGCTGAGGTCCTTTAAATATCATGTATCTTTATATAATACCTCTGGAACATATTTAAAAAATGAATGCCTCAAAACAAAGCAAATAATAGAATAAACATCTACCTCCAAATTGAAGCCCTTTCTTGCTTTTACTATGCTGATCCAGACTTGCCAGTCCCAATATCTACGAACTTTTAATCCTCACTGGAGGCATTGAAAAACCTTCCTTGACAAGGCGTATATGGTCCGGGAACATAATGCCTCTCTTGGTCAAAGGCCACTTCTTGCCCTGGGAGCACAGGGAAACCCCTGCTCCCTTGTCCAGTGTCCAGATCTCGGGGAGTTTAAATGTCAATCTCCTGCACCTGTTGCATGCTTCACCAAAGTCTCTGACAGCACCTTCAAAACCTTGGATTGATTTTCTATCTGTTGAAAAGTAAAAGGGGATGAAATATTAACCCAGTTTGCCCTTCAATTGCTCCAGCCAAGGGGCCCAAATAAATTACTTGTGCACCATCTGTGCATGGAATCCAAATAAGACAGAGCTATGCTACAAAAAAACTTAGCTCAAAAGCCTGCCAAACATTTTTTAAAATATTACAATTGCCTTTAGAAATTAGTAATTGTTGAGCAAGACGAAGTGGAACGGTTTGCTTGGTATTATCAGCAAATTTGAAATCAGTAGACTAAAAGAATTGTTGTTACAAACTAATGTGATTGTACTGCTTAACATCAATCAAATAAATTAAAATATGTCCCAAAAAGAACTTTCAAGATGGAGCGTTGTCTGCATAATAAAACATAGAATTGAAGCATGTGGCAATTCTAGGTAGTAGAAGACAAGGAACAAGCTGCATACACCAATAAATTAAAGCCAGTGTAATGGATATGGTGCCTCTTTTCTTATTTGCTTGGAGTTATTGTACCTATAAGGTGCTTCAAAAGTAAGCCTAGAACATTTGCCTCATGGTCACAATTTTTTTTATGTGGAAAATACTTTAAAAGTCACATATTAATACATACATGGGTCATATCGTAATATAACCAAGAATCAAAAAGTGAAGATATTTTGCACTGCAAACAACTGATGGCATATGCCATAAACAAAATCCGCTGTCAGAAAAATGTGATTCCAATTCCAATATTTCTTGATAATTATTTTGATTTTGTTTACATTTGTTACATAACCCACCAAGGTAAGAAATCCTTACAACCATGTTTTAGTTCTAAGATTGAAGGTCCCTTGCTTTACTTTAAGACAGGGTTGGATAACATTTACCACATGAGTGTGTGTTGTTTGAATACATGATATGCACTGACCAAAATAAGGACATTTTCTGACAAGAGCTAAGAAATCTTGTTGTGTTCTATGTTTACATTATTTGTCTTTTACTTCTTACTTACTGGAAAGTGCAGATGTTTTCCACCAGATCCATACTAAAGAGTGCAAATCTTTATAGGCATGCCAGAAACTGGGCCTGAGCCCTTGGTTTCTGTTGTACAATAGTTTGGCAACTTGATTTCTCAAAATAAATCTTGTTGATTAAATTCTGATGAGATAACATTCAGAAAACCCAAACTCAGTTATCAGTACTATATAAATATGTATTGATTAAGAGAAAATGATTGGGTCCAATGATTTTAATTGTTTAGTAGTGTTGTTCTACTCAGATGGAACATTAATTGTGCCCTGTCAACTCTCTAAACCTTAGCAGATCTTTTATTTTATTCAGGGAAACATAAGAAGTGTTTTGTACAGCCTTTGTACAGTTACCAGAAAAAATTCTGAATGAGCCAAAATCTTACAAGAATAAAACATTATTTCTGGGAAGGGGGGATTTAATAATACTATGAATGATGTGTAAATGGTGCATTTGGTCATAAATTCCACAGAGTATGTGGAACAACACCTTTCATATATGGTAATAGAACATGTATATCAGCCTTAAGGACATTAGTTTATGAATGATTAAGTAACATTCAATGTTACCTTTGAAACAAAGTGCTAACTGCTAAGTGCTAGCTTTTTGACATCAAACAACAAGGCAATCAATTATTTCTCTGGCAAAATTCACTAAACCTGTCAGACTAATTTGTACTTAATTATTGCAGTGTTACAAAACATCAATAGGAAAAATAATTATTCCACATCTCATCTTAAAATAACTCAGGTCCACTCCGGGGGTCATCAGTTATTGAAACTGAAATTAATTAAATAGACCTGAAAACAATGAGTAACTAGATGGTAGTCATGGTAATATAATTACAAATAAATCTTACTGTAAAAAGGACATTATTTATTAACTTGAAATTATTTATATGTGTTTCAGCATTATGTTACTCAGTGACATAGCTCATGTGGTTGCACAAAAATTCTTGATGTAAATTTTTTCCTAAAACGGGAAGCAAAGCATAATTTCTGACCCCAATACGACAATTAGGCAGATGACTGAATTAATCTCACTCTTCTGTTTATGTGTGTAAGCAGAGTCCTGACTAAGGGTAGCCCACCTCCTATGCTATATGATAGCTCTGATATGATATGACATCATATCTCTGTGATTTGTCTTAAGTAGACAGACTCGCAAAATCCATGCAAGTATCTTGAGTACAGTCAGTTAAGCAGTATGAGAACCTTCAATGTCTGTGGCCCTTTAATTGAACATAGTATTTTTGAACAGTTAAATAAACAATGTTAACTTTAAATGGAAGAAAGCAAGTTACTTCAGTTTTTAACCCCTTCAGTCCCCTATGGACGTACCGGTACATCTAAAAAACGCATCCCAAGAATGCCCTATGGACTTACCGGTATGTCCTGCCCTTCTTGCAGCGGCTGGGACACATCCCATCGTTTGACAGCCTGGACTCCCCCCTGACAGCAGAAGCCAGCATCGCCAGCTTTCTGCTGCCTGATCTGATGTAACAGCTTCCAGCACGAAAACTGTTTTTTAAACGCCGATCGCACGATCGGGCATTCCCTTCCAGGTCTGTGGGGACTTGCATAGAGATCACAGTGTGATCGGTGCAGGGGGATCACAGGGAGGAGAGTGAGAAATCATGTTTGTCACCCTCCTCCCATGCTGAAACACAAAACGAAGAAAAAAAGGGGTTGTGATTTAAAAATAAATAAATTAATCACCAAAATAATACATTAACTAATTATTAAAAAAAAAACAATAAAGTGAGCTAAGTGATGTCATTGTGACATCACTGGCATTAATAACATGTTCAAGAGGTCCCTATAAGGACCTCTAACCATGTTTTTTAAAAGAAAATATATAAAAAATAAAATAAACAAATACAAAATATATATAAAAAAGATAATAATAATAAAAAATTAAACCTTACATCCCATTACCCTAACACAACATCTACACAGTATAGCCCTCCTGCGCCCGTTCACAACCCCCAAACCCGTTAAGCCATAAGCATAAAAATTCTACGAATAATGTACACCTTATAGTATGCTCCCTATACGTGCTGGGAAAGTATGGAAAATCTATATAAGTTAGGTATTTCTGAAATTGTCCATCACTTTACCTAATTTTGTGAGGGTTCAGAGGGAAAATGTATAAAAAAAATAGCTGGTTGTTTCTAATTTTCACTAGTTTTTACTAAATTTCTCATTCTAAATGTTCAGCTAATCATCTAACTATGGTATCAAAAGAAATCTCTATCTCTCCTTGAAAAACCAATATATAGTTTACATGGGTACACTATTCACAGGAAAGGAGAATAATTGCTGAAATGACATAGCGCAAAAATGGCAAAATTGCTCCGAAACTTGAGGTACCAAAAACCTCTGGGATTGAAGTGGTTAAAAAGTAAACCCCTAGTGGCACAGCAAACATGAAACTAGGGAATTAACAAGCTGTTTAATTGACATTCAGAGGAAAACATAAGCAATTAACATTCCTATAATGTCACATAAACACTGAACCACTCAATATTTAACAAATGTTCCCCATTTCAGAGGCAAACAGATTTATTTCTAAGCATCAAGCACACATGAATTCCTTTGATCTGAACGAAAGTTTTGAAAAAATTGAAATGTTTGGATTTGTGAAATTGTAAGTAGAAAAAGTTTGGATTATGGAAATGACAAACCCCAGCTATAAAGAGTTAGTTGGTGCAATTAACAAATATATTAATATTAGTATTATTATCCGCTTATTTATATAGTGCAGACAATGTACGCAGTGCTTACAGTAACCTATACAAAACAAACCGCATTTAATTTGAACAGATTCTTAAAAGTTGTAATTGCTGAAATTTGCCATTTGCCAGTAGCTGTCTGTATAGTCACAACGTTCTCTCTTTTGGTGAGATTTGGCATTTCTACTGCATCAGTTACACAAGGCTTGTTTTGCATATACATGCACAGGTGGTATGGTACATTTACATATTGATATCTAGCTATGGAACTTAATAAATAATGATATTTGCAACATTCATCAACTGCCTTAATTTCAGTTTGGCATTGTAACCAAATCAGGTTGATGGTCTGATTTATGAGATTTATTCAGGATTAAACCTTGCCAAATACTTGCTGGGGCTATACAGTGATGCCATCTTTTTGCTCATATAGCAGTCAGCCTGTAAATGCATCTGAGTCTAGGTGGTCCCAAGTCAACCAAAATTTTACTTGTAAGGTCACCATTTTTTGGGAGAAGGTTTCAAGCACCACATTTAATAACTGCTGGATTTATTATCAGGAAAATAATTTCCTGATAATTTGTTTTACCCTTGGGGGCATTTTATTCTTGAACCTGTTTAACCACCTGGATTTTGGCCTTTGGCTGGCTTCTTGAAATATCTTGTATGTCTCCTGTTCCAAGACCTTGGCTTGTTAACCCATTGTCATCCTGTACTGCCTTGACTCTCTGGACTGATTATTACAAACTTCTATGCCTATCCTTTCAGTCTACACACATCAACAACAAGATACATGGAGAAATATATGTCTTGAAAGTTGAAAAAAAAGAAGTTAAGGTACCTTTCCCATGAAAGGTGGGTTTTATAATATACATGTATTGCACATTTTAACTATAAACACAGTTACACTGGTTTATTTAGTGGACAGAACTGTAAATACGGTAGTTTGGAAAAGTGAAATCACCACTGACATTTCAAGCAAAAAAGTCATTCCAGTCCCAACAGAATTGTAAACCAATTTTAAAAATGACACATCAGCTATTAATTATAGATATTGCCCTATTTTATATGGAGAATTATATAACAATCAATGTTGCATGTAACATGATTGTAAACTATTATGTTGTGCCATGTAAAGTTTATTTTCTCATTATTCTTGAAGCTGATAATAATGATCCTTGTCTCTCTCAGCTCACTGTAAATGTACACAGATATGTTCTGAATTATTGTAATCATATGTGCCCATCTAGAACTAAGTTGGCTTTCAACAAGATCTTAATATTTGTAAGTATAACACATTTATTAAAATAATGGCATTGCATGTAATCTCCAGGGTTCTTAGAATCATATCCTATTAATCAAATTCTTTCAATATTACTTCCAGGAATTCACAGTATGCATTTACTGACACCAATAGAACAAAACAGTATAAAAATAGACTTTTTAGAAAACAGTAGCCACAAGACCATCAGTAAGGGTGCTGCAAGATGGTTTTTTTTCATTATGAATACTGTATTTTAAATTATATTTAAAAGTGTTTTTAATTTGGATATGTCCTTTATATAGTCAACCATGGTTTGCTTGTGCATTTTTAAAGTTAAATCATCCAAAATTATTTTGGTTAAGAAAAATCATGACCTACATCAACCTTGATGAAAGTGTTGTCATACAGTATGATTGGCTATTTAAAATAAACATTGTTGTCTTTGCTTTATATGTTTCTTGTTTCCCTTTATTACTTTGCACTGACCAGATAAAACCACTGTAATCTTCTTCAACATGTACGTGTGATAATCATATGGAGATACTGGATTTTTTACTGGACTACAAGCTTGAGATTAATAATACATTAAAATAATAAAAATATTTGGAAAAGAAAACAATTATTCTAATATTTTACTATGATGATGATGATGATGATCACCAACCCAGTTAATTTAACAAAATACTGCACTTAAGTGTCTCGAATTTGAAAAAACACAACACGTTTTTAATTTTTTTTTCAAAGTTAAGGGGCACAAAATGAAACATGCCTGTTTCCTTTTTCAAACATGAACGTTTCAAATATTTTTTTGAGAGGGCCTATGTCTTGCTTAGCAGCCCACCAGCTCAAAATACCCCCATACAACTATTTGGTCACCAATCTCTGGTAAAGGGAGCCTCAGATGAAAAGGGAATTTTTTCATGTTTTTTTAGGATTGTTTGCATAAATTGCATGCAACTTCAGAGAAATCCACAGAGAGTCATCAGCTCAAAAAAAGTGAGTGTGAGTGTTTTTAATTGTATTATTTGTGTTTATTTGTGACTTATTTTATTTGCAGTAGGTGGTGGCTGTGTCATAATATTTGATTATCAACAGCAGAGATAAGAATGTTTTTTCCCCTTCAGCCACACTCACAACACGTGAATGGCATTTATTGTAAACACGAGCTGTCTTTTTATAGAAGTATTTAAGGAAGTCTCCCGTGATCATGCCATTACCCCAGACTTCTGACGTGGAGGAGCATGAATGGAGGTTCCAGAGGACTGTTATGGATGTGATGCAGTCCCCTGCTCCAGGAAGTGTCATTTCCTTTTATAAAGAAAGTCTCCTATGATTGCGTGAGACCTCCAGCCGGTAGGGGAATTAATGCTAGTTCCCGAGAACTGCCTCGGGTGTGATGCTGTCCCCTGCATCTCCAACCTGTGGGTAGCATGCCCCTACTTTCTTCAAGAAGCTCTATGCCATCAATATAGGTTTTTGGGCAACATTTTTGTCATTATGGCATATAAGGTCTAGAAGATTTTAAGAGGTTAAAAGGCCCAATCAATCTGCTTAGGTCCAGGCACACATTGTACTAGAGCAGACAAAGAACAATCTGTATCTCATGAGAAGATAAAAACAATGTTGTATAGCTAAATGGATATATAGTAGATATGTATGCAAGTAAATGTCTTCTTACTGTCACTTGAGATAGCTCTTTGTAGATCTTTCTTTTCAAGGCTGTACTTCAATCAGAGTAGACATGTACCTAGAATGACCGTTTTAGAGGCTTTAAAGAAAAAAGTGCTTAATGTTAGCCCCACCCTCTATTGTCAAAATGCCCACTCCCATCTATATTCTGCATTTTAACCACTCTACCTCATTTACAACCATTTCACCCTTTTTTCAAAATACAAAGCTATTCCGTGTCTAATGGGGCTTGGGAAATAAACATAGTTATATGTCTTACAGGGGCACAGGGTCTTTAGGGTGAGTGGAGGCACAGACTGACCTCCTGGCAAAAGCTTGGTGGACCACTGGCCACCCTTATATCACTAATCACATATGTAACTAAACTACCAACCGCCCTCTTCATTTCTCCAATGACTTGCGTTTCTCTTTTACCATTATCACCTCTTCCCACTTCCGAATTCAGGATTTCATACCTGCTCTACCCCATTATATCAGACTTTCTCCCTCATAAATAACATAATAGAAAAAATTTGACTTTAATGAGAAACTATTATGTAACCATAATTTACTAAATAACTACTTTTTGTATTTATATTTTCTTTACCAAAGTTCCCCATAATTCCTCAGTGAAGACTTCATCGGATGCCTCAAAATGTTACTTCAGTCTAAATATGCAACATGTTCCATGCACTCATGTGCATATAGCTCTACTGTTTTTATCACCAATCTCTTAAGATGAGGTAAGAGCCTAAGATGCAAAAAAGCATACTGACATTAATGAGAGTGGTGCATAAAGCTGTGTAGTGTTCTCTTCAAGCATCTGAATTACAGTGTTCCTTTTTTGTTTAAATTGTTAAATTTCAACTTTCGAACTTTTTAACAAATGAATTATATCAACAAGCTGCACAGCATTGTTTTTCCTTTGGAAAATTAATTCATCTGTGTCTCCAAAAGAATGAAAAAGTGGATAATCGCTCCTATGGGATATAAAAAGTATAACAAAAAGATTTATCCAATAAAACCGATGGCGTTAATTAATTAGCATACCACTCTGCCTTTTCACTGTGAACCCTGTGCTAAGCTGTTGCTCCATTATTTCTGAGCTATTTGAGAAGAGAAGAAAATTGACAGGCCTTCAACAATAAATATAATGCAGGGAGGGAACCGGAGCTTACCTATTTTTTTTTAATCTTTTAACATTTTGTCAGTAGAAACTATTACAAATAACTTTTCATATATTACCTGTAAAGACCAACTACCAATGCAATGGTTTAAATGACCTCTATCTTTTGCCACTATTTTATCAATTAAATTGATCTACTAGTCAATAAACACTTTTATCCACTGGGGTGCTAGGGTGTAGTCAGGTAGCTTTTCTCCTCTTAAAAATCAAATGCTATGGAAAACAAGATAATTTGCTTTATGCATTAAATATGGTGTGTATAGTAATGCAGTTTAGCATTCAAAAATATATGGATTAATACCTTTTATTGCAATAAACATCCCTTAAATGCAAACCTGAAGGTCACCTTGTTGTCAGTCATATGATATCTAGGGTATATTTCCCTGCTCAATCACCACACTGAGATAATTCTTCTGGGCAATGTTAATGAAGCCCTGCTTTATCTACCTAGAATACATTCACGCAACACATAAGCAGTCTGTATGAAAACATTTTATTACGTAACTACTAGGATTCCTTTAAAACATAAAACACAATATACCAAAAAAACAAAAAAGTGATTCATGGGCTTATAGTGATCAAAAATAAAAAAATAAAATATTTTTCCTGTTTCTGACAGCAAATTGCTTTTGATAAAAAAACATATAGTGTAGTATTCTAGAAGTCTTTATTAGTGATAATTATGCATCAAATGCACTCACATTTACCCAAAAGAAATCAGACACTTCAGGGGATCCTGTAGGAACTTCCTTATGTAGAGGAGACTTTTGAGACCTCTAGTATTTGCTCTGCAAGAGCAGAACAAGGGACTAAGAGCAACACAATAGTGAAATATTGTATGAAATCTTGATTATTTAAATATGCATCAGATGCACTCATGTGTGATCCAAGATTCAATAAACACTTCAAAAGGTAGGGGGATATCTTCTTTTTTTTCAACTCTATTTGTGACTCGGATGAATGATATAGCAATCCGATAGAGAAAAGTATTTTTTCTTCATACCAACTCCTGGGGGTGCATTGAAGATATGCCCCTACCTTTTGAAGTGTTTATTGAATCTTGGATCACACGTGAGTGCATCTGATGCATATTTAAATAATCAAGATAATAATAATCATTATGTTATAGTCTGTGATTCCGCATTATATCTTGGCTTTTGAAATTGGCCTCTTACTCCTTAAATTTATACTACCAGTAATATAGGGTCTGATTTAACTTACTGTGAATTTCAAAATTATTATGTATTTGAGTATAAATGATATCCGTTGTTTGTTTCCTCCAACATTTATTATTGTCTGCTTCTTACCGGGCAGCATGAAAACTGATAAGTTACCTGTTCTCAAACACCCACACTGAGATCAATACATCTAAATCTGTTGGTTCCTACTCGCTGGCACATAGGAACCATTTGATCCATCTAATCTGTCCAAATACAGCATGTTATTAATTCTATGGAAAAAAAAATCAGTTTGAGATCTGCCTGCAGTAAACTCATGTTATTTTTGATCTTGCAAACCATTTGTATTTAGATATTTAACAATCCTTTCCTTTAGTATGTGCTTTAGGATTCATACAAAATTAACTTTTTACTAAACGTGACAATTTTTAATAATTTATTTATTTATAACTTGTTTTTTGTGTGTATTCGTGTAATAAAACATAATCATTACTCTGTCCAGCGTACAAAAATGGTAGGAACCTAAAAATAAGGACAGTACAAGCATCACATAAACACACATGTGAACAGTAAAACAATAACAATTGGTGAGCACCCAACTGCTAGTATACCTCTTGCTCTTGTGTACATTAAAAAAAAAAAAAGATGCTGGCATTTAAAAATAAGCCTTTATGTGTTTCCAGTTGAAAACTGATGTCTTCCAAAATTTTCACATAAAATAAGCTCATGGTGGGGGGTCACCATAAATCCCTTGGTCCAAAACCATCTTCCGTGCAACTTAAAATGATATGGTCAGCATGGTGTGGTGTCTATTAGATGGAATTTCTACTTCTAGAATCACTATACACGGTCTCAGTGTAAGTTTAAAAGTGATAAGGACCACAAACAGTGATGAAGCTTCTCAACTAGGTGCAGCTGCAACCCAAGACAAACACACTATGTTCTTCACTATATATTTTTCTTGTTTCTTTCTTTCTCCTCTATGAGCACCCCATTGTATATTGTGTGGAAAGAACCTGTCCCTGTGCAGAACATCCTGGCTTAGCTGCTACTCGCAGCCGTGTCAACCACATCCAATCTGAACCTCAAATTTAAGGGTTACTTAAAATAACTTTAGTTACTTTATCTTTGTATGTACAAACACAATATTGTGTTTTAAAATAAAAGACATAGAATACTGCAAGTCATGCTGTTTGTGTGATGGTCATTACATTACATTTTCTCCAAATCATTTGATGGTACACTAAATGCAGTCGGGGGGTATTGTTACAATCACCATTTGTATAAATGTTTTAAGTGGGTCCCCTGTGTATTCATGAAGTAAGTAGGAACACGTTTTGATTCCAACAATGCAATCTCAAATGGCAGGAAGCTGGAAATTAAATAGTGGAACAAATTGAATGTCAAACCTTAAAGTAATGGCCTCACTGATATTATGGCAAGAGTCACCTGGTAAATTAATAAGAAAGAGGAATGCTGGGAATTAATCTCAGCATTCTGGTAAGTGTAGCATTCTAGTGAGCTCAATACTCTAATCAAAATCCACCATGAGAATGATTTAACGGGTGAAGATGAGAATGAAGGAAAGAAGGCAAGAACAGACTTGTAAATGGCTGGTTAGTGTACAGAGAGATAAGCTGGAAGCAAAAAACGAATGGGGCAGAACACATTAGGTAGAGAATGTATGTGTCAGGATCTGCCTGGAGCAACAGGTGGGGAGCGTAGACCAGTATGCAGGATAATGACCAGGCGAGGTATTTAGTAGATCAGTCCCAAAAAGCATAGTCAATACACAGGGAGACAAAAATACGCAAAGTCCAAAGGAAAGCCAAGGTCGGCACACAATAATGCAGGAGCTGTTTAAGGTCCAAAGGCAAGGAGATAGATAATGGAAAGCCGGGTCTGGTACACAGTAAGGATAATCACAGTAGAACTCAGCAGATATGGATAGAAGACATAATAACTGAGCATTGAGGTACGCCCCGCCTCTCAGGGTGGAACGTCACCCGAGTGTCTTCTCGCCGTTCCCTGTGCGGGAACAGTAAAGTTACCGGAGAGGGCGCATGCGCGTCTTTATATCCGGCCACGGGGAAGGAAGAGGAGTCCGACGACGCAAGCAGCGCTGGAACCGGCACTCCCGGGTAGCGGGTACTCCGGTGAGTCGCTGCAGCGGGGTCTAGTACGCAGACCCTGACAGCATGTTGATAGCATATGTTAAGGAAAATTGTTTGAGTTGAGTTAGATTATATTATTATGTTATATTTTTACATGTATATTCAATTTATAAGTGTCAAATGTTCTTTCGAGCTAAATTCAAATCTGAGCTCGGGGTGTACTGAAAATTAATAGGACAAATGTTTTATATTTAGACTGCAAGCATCAACTATTTCCTTTTACAATCTAAGACAGAGTCTTATCTGTGTTCTTGTAGCCTATAGCACTATCCATATATACTACCTGAGCTTTTTAGAAATTATTGTTGCTATAACCACAATGCATTACAAAAAAAGAGAAAACACATATCTCATAAAACATTGATATACTGTTAAAATACTATTCTACTGTTTTTCATGAAAATACATGCTTTTTTCAGATTTACTTTTTGCAGAATATCTACTGTTATTTCTGTCTCTCTAATTTTTATTTTCTTTCCTTTTTTGTGTTCTTTTTCATTTGATCGTGTTTGATCGTGTTTACTGGCAGAGCTACTTTAGTGAGTGGTTAAAGTATCATAAAATGATCCACACCTTTATTCACATTTTTGACCTTATTTCTCAGGATTTAGCAGGTACCAAAATAAATAATTTTATATAGTTCATATTGAATAAAGGGTATAAAAAAATAAAATGACTTGGAGTATATACAGTTGTGCTCAAAAGTTTGCATCCCCTTGGAGAATTGGAAATATATGTATGATAGGCAAAACACATTTCTTTCATTTCTTATGGGATTCATATTCAACTGTAGGTTATAACAGAATGGCACAATCATGAAACCAAACATGGCAACAAAGAAAACAATTGAAATGACCCCTGCTCAAAAGTCTGCATACCCTTAGTTCTAAATACCAGAGCCACAGCTAGCTTCTTTTAGCCCAAGGCAAGAATGGCCCCTAGCTACTTTTTTTTTAACAGATGTTATTTTATTTACACTGCCCTTACACACTATGCCCTTACACACGCCTTCCCATTAACATGCACATACACACACTGCCCTTACAAACACCTGCCCATATACCATGTATGCTGCCTTTACCCACACCTGCCTATTAACACACATATACACCACTCTCCTTATACACAACTGCCCCCACACGCAGCCTTTACACATACTTGCCCATAAACACACATACACATATACCGCCCTTACACACACCTTCCCATATACACTCCCTTTACACACACATCTGCTCATTAACACACACACACATATACACATACACTGGCCATACACAGGACTGGCCATACATGCTGCCTTTACAACCTCCTGCCCATTAACACGCATATACACATACACTGCCCTTACACAAGCCTGCCCATAAACACACATACACACACACTGTCCTTGCCTTTACACACACATATGCACATACACATACCAGCTTACAAACACACAAATACCTACAGTGCTCACACACACACACACCTGCCCATACATACACACACAAGTTTACAAATACACACGTATATACACATATAGTGCCCTTATACCCCTTTCTCCCCTTCTCTTACCTTTCTCATCCTCCATCCTGTCATGCAAAAGCAAGGTCTGTCATTTCAGGCCTCTGCTTTAGTGCTCCCTAGCACCAGCTATTGCAGCAGAGCATGGGGGTACGATATCATATCCTGGTGCCTAGCATAATTTGCCGGCGCATAGTGATTGGGCCAGTTACAGGGTGATCGTGATCTCCTCAATCAGCCTGCTCATCGGACGCCTCCTACTCAGACCAGCGCTCATGGTGACTGGGTGCGCACTGCCCACAGGGGCGCCTGATGAGCAGGGCTGGTTGGGGAGATCACAATCTTGCAGCTGCCTTGGCACTCTCCTGAAGACCGGTCCAGGGGAGGTGGCCTCGCTGCTCGCCGTCTACCCTATAGAATCTCTACTATTTTTTTTAGGGGCTTTGTGGTGAATGTGGGAGGCATTCGAGGAAAGGGATGATTTTGGCAATGGCAACATGGACCAATGGTGGGACATTAGTGACAAGCGCCGGAGAGCCATCTCAACCACCTGTCTGAGGGTAGCCACAGAGCACTGGTGTAACTACAGGGGTAGTCCGCAGGGCAACTGTGACCAGGCCCGTGCCTCTAGGGGGCCAGGTGTGACACCTTCCGCACTGATCCAGGTTGGAAGGGCAGTTTCTAAACTATTTGGAACCAGCACTGGCAGACAGGAGCGTATCAGGGTTACGTGGCCCCGCTGTAAAACCAAGGCAGCCCGTACAGTGTGTACTTGTGTGTGAGCATGGATGTTTAATTGTGCATGTGTGTGTTTGATCATGGATGTGTACTTGTTTAAGTGGGGTGAGGTGGAGTGTGTGTTAGTGAGTATGAGTACGTGTGTATAAGTGTGTTTGCATTTGTTGTATGTATGAAGGGGGCAAGGTGCAAAGAAGGCACATACCAGTTGTGTGGGGGCAATGATGACACAGACCAACCGTTGAAGTTGTGGGACCTGAGGCAATTTTTCACACAAGGGCCTGGTGGTTTCTAGTTATGCCACTGCCACAGACTCACTGTAATTATTCCCTAAGGGTGAGTTGGTAAGAAGGGAGATATATACCCCACTCAAGCTCAGAAGGGCACAGGTGTGGGAATACCTCAAAGTGAATGGAACATTGGTTTAGGAAACTCCTGCAGCCAGAAGGCTCTACTTCATACCCGGGTGAGGAGGGAAACACATAATTTGTTGAAGCATAGGTTCAGGTGGCACTAGCAAAGCAGCAGGAGTCTAGGCTTGTGCAGTACGGGCAAGGAGACTCTGCAAGGCCTGCACAAACTGATCCATGTGGTGGTCATGGCTTTCAATAGAGGCTTCAGGCGCAGACATCTTTTGGCCTATTACTGCGGGATCCATACGATGACCCTTGGTACTGAAATGATACTGTAGGAGAGGATCATGTAAAGCAGAGTAGATCAGGTCCCTGGAGAGGGGACATCAGAATAGCCAAATGAAAGGATAAAGTCTTCAGAATAGGAGACAAAGTCAAACAAGCCGAGTGAAAACCAAAAAGACACCGTCAATGAGCCAAATCAGGAAGCAAAGCGCTAGGTCAGGACAAGCTGGGTCACAAGGGGTTAACTTCAAGCAGGAGCAAAACAGAGTACTACATCAACCAAGGGTAGTAGTAGAATGGAGGTCCCATGCTAATATAGGCCCTTAGGGACAAAAATGAGGAAGTGGGGATTAATGAGAAGATACATAGCAGAGAAACAAAGAGAAAGGAGGGAGAGATAAAGATAAAGGGCAGAGATGAAGGGAGTAATGAGAAAAGGGAGAAATTATTAGAAAGGGGAGAACAAGAATGTGTTTGTATTTTGAAAGTGTATGTAAATTAGTATGTCTAAGGGCAAGCAAGTGTGTGGATGCAAGGAGAAGTGTAAGTCAGAATGTCTGTGTAGTGGCAAGTGTGCATTTATATGTGTGTTCATGGGCAGGCATGTTTGTTTATGGGCATGCATTTGTAAGGGCAGAGTATCTTGTATTCTTGACTTTTTTTCACTAGTACAAGCTACTTGAGTCACTGTCTAAGGCTCCTGACACGTCAAGCATGTGATCACACATACAGACACTAACACACACCCACAGTAACACACACATGCAGATATATACATACACACACACTTGCAGTAACATACACATGCATGCACACACTAACTTACACATACACATACCTGTATACACATTGTACATAAGGAACATTAAGGGGAATGCAATTAATAATTGTGTTCCTGGGATGATTTGAGGTAATTACCAACACTAGGAATTAAGTTTATAATTCTAAATTTTTAAATAAATGATTAGTGTAATTAGTCATTAAGCTTTTATGGTGCTACAATATTAAAAGTGATTGTGAAGAACACTTTTAAGAAAAACAATTTACTGTTAGAGTCTTACGCTATGCTTGGTTTGGAAATTATTTTTGTTCCCTAATATAATAGAAAAGTGAACATATTTTTCACACTTTAATACGATCTATGCTAAGTTGCTGTAGTTATTAGTAAGGATATTTTCAGCAGAAATGTTGAATAGTATCATCTGATTTAACAATCATATCTAGTAAACTAGCGATAGCAAACAATACTCAGTGACTATTTTAAGAAAAAAATACTACATAAATAAGTATCGTAATATTATCTGTTAGGAGATATATTTTACCTCTAACAATGTTGATTAGCAGATACAGTTGTATTCATCACACTGTATACTCTCCAGCTAGAAGAAAAAAATCCTTTATGTGCCATTATTTGAATTGGAATTATTAAAAAAGTTAATATTCAAAGGCATTTTTACCTTATAAGCAGATTGAGCATCTGTTTATGGCTCCCTTTAGTCTAAGTTGCCCCACATGGGGATTTTAAATGGTTGAGTCACAGAACCCTAATAGTTATATTACTACATTACAACAAGTACCATAATCATAGTAATTAATTAATTGTAGTACATTTTTTATTTTGCATACAAGCCAAAGTAGTGAATTAGTTAAATCAAATTAAACAAGTGAAGACAAGAGTGTTATATAAATCCAACCTCAGACCATAAAATGAGCTACCTAAAAACAAAGAGTTTACTTGAAATGTGAATTGGCAGTGGAATATCATAAAGATGGAGTGGAGAAAATCAAGTCTCAAAGAAATAAAGTTTCCCCATAAGACCTTCAAAATTGCATATCAAAAAGAATAATGAATATAAATGCTGAATATATATTCCACATTTATTTTGGAAGTTCTCAGGTAAAAAATCTTGAAGAGTAGGAAAACTTCAAATACCTTAATCAAACTCAATGTGAAATGTGTCTTGACATTTTCATGGCACATATAACTGTTCAGAATACTTGTAGACTTTTACCCATCCTAATTGTGAATGCTAATATTGTATTGCATCAAAATTAAATCTGTGCAGTGCATGTTTATTTAATTTCTTTTTTTTTCTTTTTTTAGATAAATTACCTGAAGCTTCTAAAGAGGCAATGTGACTAGAATACAAACTTTTAAAAAAGTCATATCCTTTTCCAAAAAAAGGCAGATAACCAAAGATTTCTAGAAATGCTTTAAAGTTGACTTGTGCATTTGCATTTCTCCGAATTTTAACTCATACGAATGTCTGAAAACCAGGAGGGACCTCAATGAAAAAACAAACAAACCTGAGGGATCCAAATTTTACTTTGCACTCTTGCTCACGCTCTCTTATCCTCTCTCACACTCTCACTCACTCGCACGCTCTCTCACACTGTCTCAAGCTCTCTCAATGCCTGTCTCACCGACCGCTTCCGTGTCCCTATCTCTTTTTCTGAAGCGCTGCTTCTTCTCTTCTTCTGTCTTCTTCCTTTGTCCACTTCTCCCTGGCATCAGCTTGATTAACCATACCTCCCAAATCACTTACGGAAAAGGGTGGAGCCTCTGGACTCACACTCTCCCGTAATTGGAGGAATGATGAATAGGCACTCCCTGTGACTCCTCCCTTTTTCATGAGCACCAGGGCTCTCTTTAATGTGGGGGCAAAAACCTGCAGAAACCACAATGGCAGGGGTCGCAAGTCTGACCGGGCCTACTACTCTAGGGGGCCCGGCCGACCCCCCAAGAACCCTGCTGCTTACCTGTGCATTACTCGCACACACTGTGTGAGCATCATCTCTTGTACAGCCCAGGAGAAGTAGGGACCCAGCGGAGTCACGTCAATTTACGTCTCGTCACATGACCCTGCTGCGTTCCTGCTTCCCCTGGACAGTACAAAAAAGGCTGTTTGCATGGAGTGCCAGCAGCTCCCACTTAAGCAGTGGGCCCTGTAGAAGTCTAGGAACAGCGCCAAGAGTGTCGGTGTGGCAGAGCCTGTCCTGATGTGTGTTGTTTTGGTCATCTGTTTCCTTGAACTTTACTTACTGTAGGAATAAATTGAACTATTTAATTTTTACTTTCCCAGAGATAGTACACTCTCCTGGATTTGTAATCACTTAAGAGGACAAAACAGAGAGATACTGAAAAAGAGCATACATTTTTCAAAGCTGGATTGGGTTATTAGTGTTTACAGCTAATCATAATATAACTAGACTTCAAATCATGGCAACTGACTGAAAAACGCAAAGATGATAATTTACTAATTAAAAGTCTAGAAAACAAACAGGTCATTGAATTTGGGCCAGGTCTCTAAAAAAACAACCACTCTGTATCCATTCTAATGTAGTACAATATGTTGCATTCAAAAGGTATCACTTACAAGTTGAGGCATATGCCCCTTAAAAGTCATTTTGTTGAGCAATGGAGTGCAAATATTTCAATGGTGTAATTATGCAAAAATTTAACTGAACACATTATGCGTAGGTAATCAAATTTTCATTATTTGTAGACCATCTGTCTTACACTCTGCTGCGCCCAAACTATATTGGGTTGCAAATTCATGAAAAAAAATGACATAACACAAAATGTTGTATGATCTATTTTTATGTAAATGTTTATGTTTTTATTGTAACTGTATCAGAATATTCTTCAAATTACTTTCTTTCCACCCTTGTAGCTTTCCTGGAACATACTAAGCCCTCTGCAAACCACCATCTGAAACCATGCACTAACTCTCTATTTATTTTATTTAAACATTCTATTTTGGCTCCCCATTACCTTAAGAATTCAATTTAAAATATTTGTACTAACATATAAGGCCTTTCATAACACTGCTCCTCCATACATTTCTAAACAAATACTGTATGTCTCTCAAAATAAATAATTTGGAAAATGGAAAGGACATTCTCCATTTTGTGCCCCCTAACTAAAAAACATTAAAAAACTACACATGTAAGTATTTTTAGAATCACTTTTGTTCTGGTAACCAGTAAACAATTTGACAGCGATAGATTTGCGATTAGCTTTGACGTGGTGAGGCCTTAGCAACAAGGACAAGGCTAATAAGAAAGGCGTTAAAGAATATAAAAGTCCATGGTCAAATTTATGAATAGGTAAGATAAAAAAAACCAAAGCAAACAGGGGACGCAATAAAGCATTTTACAAAATATATAAGCATTTCAAGGTGTGGTATTGATATCACTAAACCACTGGACAGTAAAACAAGCTAACGGTATTTAGATTTGGGCTAAATTATCAATTCAAATGACTACAAAATGCCTTATTACAGAAATAATATATATGATTTAACCTAGATTTAGTTTTGATGTATAAAAATATATATATTTTGTTTTTGCACCAGCACATGCCATCTGCACAATGATGACACATATTTCTGTGACTTGATTCCTCATGCTGCCACACTTTACAATGCCAAGATTGATGAGCATAGAAGGCATTTGATAGAGGACACAAGCGCTAGAAATGTATGCTATTTGATACCCAAACATGTGTGATAGACAATAAGTGAAACATAGACTAGAAGATTGTGCAAAAGTCTGAAAATCTATCCTGTAGATTTAATTCAGCTGAAATATGCAGGAAATGATCTTTACAATTTTTCTTAAACAGAATAACGACTGTCGATGGGAAAACAAGATGCCCGAAGCATTATAATTATACTGCAGTATGACAGTCTTATGTTTTTAAACTAACTTCCCTCACAGAATATTGACACATTTTGCCATAAGTGATATTATGCTTTTTCTTATTTCTAGTAATTTTCGGTCTGGCAATGAATAATAATAGGAGAAACATTTAATCAAAAACTTCCAGCTGTAGGAATAAAAATCCCATCCCCTGTACTACTAACTGCTCTGCGGTGCTGTTGAGAAGTATTGGCTCATTGCATATCATCTAACTCAGTGGAAATACGCTCACACCTTCAGAAGCATATTTTTGATATGGCAGCAAAGCAGAGACTGAATCTCCATAATCCACTCAGCATTCCATAAATTTGCTAGACTGTAAAAATCATCAGAACTCCAGAACTGAACTTTCCTTATCGGCTTGACATATTGAAATGAGTTCAGACATATGACAAATTTAATTTTACTGAGGCTAAATACTTTATTGAGGAAATATGCATTATAATATGTTCATCTATAGTGAAAATTACCGTAAATGAATCAAATCCAGTTAATATATTTTTTTTTTAAGTACAACCATTCAAAACAACTTTCTTATAACTTTTAGCATATCTGTCACCTGTATTCCTGAAGAGCTGATGTTTTATAAAGGAATAGTTTGGACACTATACATGCTGGAAATAGGTGCACGTGATACATGTTTTCACTGGTATGGACAAAATGGGCTCCTTGAATAAAGAACAGTACTGAGTAACAAAAAGTGGAGCAACCACGGTCAAATTTTAAGGCAAGACAGGAGGCTTCCTATTTTGCATATCTTCCTTTACTTCTCACCAATAGCAGCAAAGAAAGAAACATTGATTTAGAAAAAACAACCAATAAGCATCCAACACAAGGTATATAAACCCTAGCCAGTCCTTCCACTTCCTCTTTCTTTGCTGCTCACCGATAGTGACAGGTCAGATTCGTTCATTACAGACTTCTATATTTCTGTATTTGATATATTACGATTTTTCTGTGTTTACTGTTGCTAGCCATTTAGGGTTTGCTCCCCTAGGCTTTCTCCTTTCTATTTCTAGTCCTCTCCTGAGGGCTTTTCCATTCCTCCACTCATTTCCCCTCTTTTCTCTCTTACAGGCTTTTTATTCCTGCTCTTTTCCTTTCTACCGCGGTCTGTTCCGCGCTTTCACTACCTGTTTCGCTCTCTTCTGCCGGCGTTTCTGTGTGCCGGCGTTTTCCTTGTGCTGGTGTAGCCGTTACCGGCGGTTTCGCGAGCTTTTCTGGTCCTCTCCTCCCTCGTTGCCGCTCGGCGGCCATGTTGGTTTGAAGGGGAGGTCCCGTCTCGCGAGATTTCGCCGCCATCTTTGTTATTTCGCGGTTTTTCAGTGGTGGCGGCCATCTTGGTTTCCTTTTTTGTCTCCTTGCTGCCGTTTTCGGCGGCCATGTTTTTGGTGGCTTCCGGATCTCAGGTTTTTTCGTGATTTGGTCCTTTTGGGTCTTGTTTTTCAGTTTGTTTATGTTTTCAACTCATTTTCATTTCAATTTATTTGTGTTTTATTGCAGGTCCCTTTGTTTCAGAGCCCTGAATTTATTCTATTCTCTGTGTGCCTCAGAGTCTATTGTTGGAGCCTTTATTGCTTCTGGCTTCAGACAGGCTGAGCCCCTGTCATACTATACAGGCTGAGCCCCTGTTTGGCGCATACATATTGAGGGCCATTATCACATTGGCTTTCGGCAGGCTGAGTCCCTGTCCCATACTCTCAGGCTGAGCCCCTGGATCTTATCATGTCTCAGGATAATGCCCTGAGCCAGGACGCCTTCATGGCATGGCTAGATTCCAAATTCTCCTCCTCTGTGGAGTCATTCATTTCTAAAATATCGGTCTCTGTACCCCAGTCGACCCAACCTCCTGCCCCGGTGGCCCCTTCTAATGTCATTTCAGATTCTGGGTCTGAAAAGTCTGAGGAGGAGCCTAGACCTTCTAAACGCCCCTGGAAGGGAAACAGTGCCTCGGCGGGCAAGGGCAAGGCTCCTGCCAAGCGCCCTAAAATTCCTGCCCCTTCCCTGCTCTCCGTGCACCATACTGCTGGGGATGAGGATTCCCTCCAACTACCCCTCTCCATCCTAGATGAATGGCAGGCAGAGGGTTCTGATAATTCTGAGGCTTCACTTAACCTGGCCTCGTCCAGGACTCTAGACTCACGATACATACGTGAGTGTTTGGTGGAGGAACCCCTTCTTAATGAACCCCATCATTCCGGAGGCCCCTCGGTTACCCCCCACTCTGCCTCTACTTCTATGGACCTACCGGTCGTAGACCCCTCCGGTACTGCCTTATTTAACCCCACCACAATGCGCCATCCCAGAGCCACCGAATGGGCTCCTCCTGAGCACATTGCTCTATATATTCACAAATGGCTGCGCAAACCCTTACCTAAAGAAGTGCGCAATAAGCTACGGGCTGAATGTCCCCGTCCCTGCATCCCCGACAAGGTGGCGCTCACTCCTGAGCTTGACCCTAATGTGGTCGCCCTTTTGTCCGCTTCACGTTACCCTAGAAAGGGCTTGGAACAGGGTCTTAAATCCGCCCAGGATAAGATCCTGGATCTTGTTGGCCCCATTACCCAAATTTTGTCTTTAGCGGACAAGGCTTATCTCCAGGCCTCTCCCCTTGACCCCAAGCTTGTCCGGGAATGGGCTCTCTGGACTGTTTGCCTTCTGGGAAACGCCAACGTTGCCGTTGCCACAGAACGGCGTAAGGCGGTCCTACTCCGTATGGACCCTCGGTTGGCAGAACTGGGCTCCAAAGATTTAGGGGCGGCCGCCAACGGAATGCTCTTTGGCGACGCTTTTGTCAAAGAGCTCAATCGTCACGTCTCTCTCCTATCTTCGTGGAATAAAGCCAAGCTCTCCATGAAGAAGGTTTTCCAGCCAGCCCCCCGTTTTTCCTCCAGGGCTGGACGACCGCGGGGCCGGGTCGCCAGCCGTTACTCTTTCCAAGGCTCCAGATACCCCCAGCAGCCTCAACCGTCCTACCGTGGGGCTTTCCAGCAGCGACCCTTTCCACAACGTGGCGGCAGCAGAGGAAGAGCTTCTACCGGCTTCCCCAGAGGACGCTCAGGTTTCGGTGAGTACAGATGTTTCCTGTCTCTCTTCCCATCCACAGGTCGCTGGCAGGATCTCCCGTTTTTTCCGCAACTGGGTGCGGATTACGTCAGACCCTTGGATCCTCCAAACGGTTCGCGGGTATCTGATAGACTTCGTGTCTCCCCCCTTCCAGGTAAGCAGACCTCCTCCGGCGGTCAGATCCGTGTCCGACCAACGTCTCATAGAGTCGGAACTCCGGTCTCTGCAGGCCAAAGGGGCTATCGAACGGTCCAGGGGTCCCGTCTCCTTCCTCAGCTCTGTGTTCCTAGTCCGGAAACGCTCCGGAGAATTTCGCCCCGTAATAAAACTCCGGTCCCTCAACGCATTCGTGGCTTACCGTCACTTCAAGATGGAGGGTATTCACCTCTTACGGGACCTTATGTCCGAAGGGGATTGGTTCACGAGATTGGACCTCAAGGACGCCTATCTCTCCGTCCCTATCCACCCGGACCACAGGCAGTTCCTTCAGTTTCTCTGGGGCGATCAACTTTGGCAATTCCGTTCTCTTCCGTTCGGCCTCAGTTCAGCCCCCTGGTGCTTCACGAAGCTCCTCAAGCCGGTGATGGCTTTCTTCCGCTCTCGGGGGATTACGTGTATTGTTTACCTCGACGACATTCTTCTTTTCTCCAGGTGTCGGACTCTCCTCCAGGGACAGACGGACTTTGTGGTCCAGTCGCTACATCAGTTGGGTTTCATCGTCAACACGCTCAAGTCCGAGTTGGTTCCTCGTCAGCGGATTCAGTTCCTGGGGTTCATCATAGATTCCAAGGCAGCTATGCTGCGTCTGCCGAGATCAAAGATGGTGACGATTCGGAAGGAGATCCGTGTCCTTTTGCGGAAGGAGGTTTGCTCACTTCGCATGCTAGCTCGAGTGGTAGGTCTGCTTTCAGCGTCCATCCAGGCCATTTTTCCAGCTCCTTTGCACTACTGGGCTCTCCAGCGCTTGAAGGCGCGACACCTTCGCTCCCTTCCTTCCTACGATCAGCCAATCCGGCTCGATCACGAAGCTCGTCAGGAGTTGAGTTGGTGGCTTCGTCATATGGAGGCCTGGAACGGCCGGGCCATATTCGGGTCCCAGCCCGATTTCATCCTGGAGTCCGACGCCAGTTCGCTAGGCTGGGGCGCAGCATCCCTCACCGAGGCAACGGGAGGCACCTGGTCCCTGGAGGAGCGATCCCTCCATATCAACTGCCTGGAGCTGATTGCGGGGTCGTTCGCTATCCGCAGCTTGGCAAGGGACCGTTCCGATTGCTGTCTCCTTCTCCGTATGGACAACATCTCGGCGGTGCGGTACATCAACCGCCTAGGAGGTACGCGTTCCAAGCTTCTCGCAGACTTGACGAAAGGCATCTTCGATTTTTGTCTCCCTCGCAACATCACCTTGCAGGCGGAATACCTTCCGGGCCCGGAGAACCTGTTAGCAGACTGGTTCTCGAGACATTGGAGAGATGCAAGCGACTGGAGGCTTCACCCGAGGGTCTTCCAGGACATCCTGCGTCTCCGAGGGCCTCTACACCTAGACCTCTTCGCGTCGAGGACGAACCGCCAGCTAAGGGAGTTCTTCAGCTGGCTTCCAGATCCGGAGGCCCTGGCGACGGACGCCTTCACTCAGGTTTGGCCGGTGTCCGGCGCTTATGCCTTTCCCCCCTTCGCCCTGATTCCTCGGGTCGTCCACTTTCTTCGGCGTGCAGGAGGCTCCTTGGTCCTGGTGACTCCGCTCTGGCAGGCGCAGCCCTGGTTCCCTGCTCTGCTGGAACTGTCGGTTCAGGATCCGTTGGCCCTTCCTGTTTTTCCGTCGCTTCTGACGGACCCAGAGGGGCAGTTTCAACCTCTCCTCCTAGAGGGACGCCTGTCTCTGGTCCTGTGGACGATCTCGGGGGACCCCAGCTTGTCCAGGGACTATCGGAGGTCACTCAGTCCCTGCTCCGAGAGTCTTGGGCTCCGGGCACCCGGAAGTCTTACCGGTCGGCTTGGGGTCGATGGGCTTCTTGGTGTTTGGGACAACAAATGGATCCCTATTCGGCCCCTCTAGAGGGTGTTCTTAATTTCCTGGCCGGTTTGTTTCAGGAGGGCAAGTCCTATAGGACTATTAACCTTTTTAGGTCAGCCGTTTCTGTTGGCCATGTGGGTTTTTCAGGTGAGCCGGTAGGTAAGGCTCCTTTGGTGTGCCGTTTGCTCCGTGGCATTCGATTGTCCAGGCCTCCAGCCCCTCGATATGACTCCCTGTGGGATGTGGCCCTGGTCCTGGATTTCCTTCGGGCCTGGCCCGATAACGATTCCCTGTCTTTACGCCAGTTGTCAGCTAAACTTACCTTACTCTTATGTCTTTTGTCTTTTCGCAGGGTCTCTGACGTTCGGGCTTTCGATGCCTCGGCTATCTCCTTTTCTCCTGACGGTATTCGCTTCTCCATTCACAGGAGGACTAAGTCTTTGTCCTCTTCGGTAGCTTACCCTTACCTGTCCGACGATCCTAAACTTTGCGTTGCCAGATGTGTTCAGTCTTACCTGGCACGTACGTCGGCCTTTCGTCCTCCCTCTTCTTCTCAGTTGCTCATCTCGTATGTTCGGCCTTTTCAGCCGGTCTCGAGCCCTACCTCGGCCAGGTGGGTTCGTTGGTTGCTCTCCCTGCCGGGGGTAGCGTCCTCTTTTGGAGCCCACTCGGTCAGGGGTGCGGCGGCCTCGGGTGCCCTTCGGGCCGGGGGGGCCTTGAGTGAT